>JAPVRG010231064.1:0-12611 GCA_029783565.1 Rhagoletis cerasi | reverse complement strand
TCACAACCCACTGCCGAAGTATTTCAAAAGAATAAGGGATAGTCCTACATATTTATAACTCCCTCGCATGTAGTCTCTCAATGATTGCTTTAGCTTAGCCGAGCGAGTCTAAGAACTATCACTGAATTCCTGGCAGGAAACTGCAAGCTAAAGCAAGCTAAGGAATTATGTTTATAAAATCGGACTCTCTGCTATACAAAATATATATGTATACCTTCTACATACTTACGTACGGTGACTCCCAAAAGCATTTTGCATTTATTTGTTTTACGATATTATAAATGTGTATTACGGTAATTTTTTTCGTTATTTTTTTATACAAATATAGCTTATTATACAACTAAAACCATGCAAATCAAAACTTCAAACTTTTGAGAAAAATAAGGAAAATTTAGCAAATTTTCACCAAAATTTCAAGCTTTTTAATCAGATTTTCAACAAAAAATTCGAGTATGCAGTTGTAAAGCCCATTGAATTTTAATACAATAAAGTGCAAATTTCAAGTCGCTAAAAAATCCCATTGCTTTTTGATCATTTTTTTGCTCACGGTGTTGAGTATTTTCTTCTATATAACGAACTATTTTGTATGGAAGCAAATGCTCAACACGGCAGCAAAAAATTTGCATTGTGCTTTAAAACTGCATACTCGAATTTTATGTTGAAAATCTGATTAAAAAGTTTGAAATTTTGATGAAAATTTCCTGCATTGTCCTTATTTTTCTACAAAGTCTGAAGTTTTGATTTACATGGTTTTAGTTGTAGAATGTGCTATATTTTAATAAAAAACTATCGAAAAAAATTTACCATGAAAATCATGTAAAATATCGCAAACAAATCAAGGCAAAATACTTTTGAGAGTCACTGTTTGTATAACAAGGACTTAAAAACAATTCAAGTATACTTAGCACTCTCTTCTGGTTAAAACATAAATTGAGGCTGGTTCGATATATATATTTTTTTTAATTCTAAAGTTTTAATATTACTTTAACAATTCTTTTCTAAAACATTTAAAAAATTCTATGTCAAAATCCAAAATCACCACATATTGACCTAAAACCAAATACCTATTACCAAACTAAAAAACCTTTTTATGAAAAAGTCCCCATGCACACGTTTATTGTTAATTCCTTTCAAGTGCTTTATTAAGCTGTCAACGCAAATCAAAATAACGTCTCACGCTTAAAGTTCTTTCGCCATTATCGCCACCACCCTCGCATTCATCAGCCTAATTAAAATGCCAAATATGTCGCGCATGCGCAAACATAAAAACAATAAAAATTTATGTAAATCCATTCAAATCGTTGCGTTGATGTTGATAATTGCTTTTTTTTTAATCATGCGCATTGTTTGGGGTTCTTAAATATTTCAAAAACCAAAAAAAAAACATAATTTTATCATGAAGAAAAATTTAATAAATGACACTTACTTGCAAAAGGAGAGTCCATTGCTTTTTGTGATACATGTGCCACCATTTTTGCAGCCAACAGATAAGCATGAGGAACCTGAAAGTAGGAAAATAATAGAAAGCAATTTAGTAAAACATTAAAAAAAAATATGATAAAACTAATGAAAATAAGAGCCAGATGGTTAAGTGACAGAGTTGGAAATAAGCAAATCATAGAGCGCGAAGCAACTTGTTGCTACAATTGCTAGTTTTATATTTGACTTTTGTTAGAATTTTAAAATTTTTATGATTGTAATTTGCCGAATCATACACATTTGCCGCTCAATCCATACTGAGTAGCTCATGTGAAAAAGACAGACATAATAGTATTATCTATATATAAAATACGACAAGCACCCATTGCACATCCAAAAAGCAGCCAAAAGTTAAACCAAAGCTGCCGATCCGAGCCGACCAAGCGCATTGTCTCGCGCCTTCAAACCTAATTCAATCCATTTTCCTCACTGATTTGTGGCACACACTCGCCTCTAATGACAACAGCACTAACTCAACCCGACACTGACGTTGCATGCACAAACACATATCCATATAAAAAAAAGCCAACAATTGAGGAGATTTTCATGTGGCAACTCATAAATATTGCAGCGGTCGACAGTGTCAAAATGAATCAGTGGCTGCGGCGCCGTCGATTAATTTTGCAATTTTTGTGGCACAATTGCCAAGCTGACACGGCGCAGCATAAGTTGCACTCTAAGCAAACATTAAAAATTAAATAAAAACACATAAAAACAACAAAGGTGGAACGCAAAACCTCAAAGCGTGAGCGGCCCTTATTGCACACAAAGTGAAATAAACACGCGTTGCGAGCAAACAACAAAAAATGCACACAAAATACAAACAAACAAATATTAAAAACTAACATGCAACGAGTGTGTCTCTTAAAAAGCGGCTATGCAACATGCCACCACACCACTGGGGTAAGTAGTACAAGTTGTTGGTATGTATGTATCTATCAAAAGGCTTTAAGCACACAGCTGCTTGCTTCTAGCTACTAGGATAGGAAGTTATGCACAGCGCACAAGTTTAGGAGCGGGAGCCGCAAGCGGAAGGTGCGCCAGCGGCCGCCGACCGCCGACCGCCGAACAATAAACACTGACGTGACATGGCAAATGTCGTTAAGATTACATTTCAGTGTGGCAGGCAGTTGCCGTTGCAAGTCGCCAGCTAGTAGTAAACTTGGCTTGCTTGCATGATTGTATGTGCACGTTGGCTTTGTGTATTTATGTATATAAGTATGAATGTGTTTTGCGGCGCGGCGAGCTTTGAGCGCATAAGAATATGCGCGCATGCGCAAATGTCCCAAAAAACACCAGAGTATTGTTAAAGCGCAAGAAGTGAAGTAAAATCCTCGGTAATAACTATGAAATGTAATACTCGCTGCTGGCAATTACGCAAAATAATGCAAAATTTGAAAATGAGTAGGGAAATTGAGTGCAAATCACCGAAATCATGACAATGTTTGTACGTATACGATCGTGCCATAACTATAGTTATATATGTAAGCGTTCGCATGTACATGTGTATGTACATATGTATGTAGATAATAAAAAAGTACTTTATATAAAATTGCTGTTATGTGCGCGCAGTTGCCATTAGGATCATCAGAAATAATCAAATTTCCATCAAAGCACGTCGAGGCGGCGACTGATAGGAAATCTCTATTGTCGTCGCCGCGGTTGCGGTTGCTGCCATGTGGCCCGTATTTGGGTTAACTGCTTTGCGAAATTTCTAAAGAAAACACAAAGCCAACTCAAATAAAGGCGATTGGCTGCAAAACAAAAAAAAAAACAAATCATGTGCAAGCAAGTGAAGATAATACCCAAAAAATGGGAGTGGAAACAATGCGTACGCACGCGAGTGCTGTATGTAAGCGCGCAAGCAATTCGTCAATTTCAACTGTCAAGTACAAGTTCGAAAGTTTGTTTTATTCAAAGTTTAAAGTAAAAAATGATTAAAAACTTAAAAATAAATTGAAAATACAAAACAAAAAAGAATTCAAATCACAGCAACGGAGATTAAAGTATGTAGTTACACATGCATGTCTGTAAGTACATATGGGGTCGCATCTACGCGCTGCGCTGTATTCACTCAACTACCTGTCATTAAAAACGTCTTAGTGGCAGTAAACAAAGCGGAAGACGCCCCAAGTAAACTTACACTGTGCCTTTCAATTTAAGCAGATGTACATATACATACTTATGCTGCATAACTAAAAACAAAGTTGTATTCAAAAGCATAAATTCGTTTCCAACATGTAAGCACCTACTACATACATGCTGACCGCCTCATCATCATCATCAACAGTCGACCGCTTGAACTCATAACGCATGCGCGCGCCCCATTTCATTTCACTTGCCAATTGCTTTTCATTCCTGCACATACATATATGTCTTTTTATGTTTGTATGTACATATTTAAGTAAGTGTGTATGTATGTAAAATGTTTGTTACCCGTCGCAGTTTGCTAATTTTTGCTTTTCTCACAGTCTTACGGCTCATTTTGGCCTCCCTTTATTGTACCTGTTGCCTTTGAGTTAACAGCGCAAAGACGCCAACAACAATGGAAAGGTCCACAACAACAAGCAACTAGCAACATCAATAACAACATGTTGTAATAACTTTTTAATAATAAACAGTAACAACGATAACCAACAAACCGAGCCAGTGGGCATAACTACATATAACAGCAAAGGCAGCGAACAATAAACAAAAGACATAAATAACGCATGAAAACAAAAGCTAAAAATAAAAGTGGGGAAGAGGTAAGTATGTAGAAAAATGTAAAGGGCGACGCGACAGTGGGGTGGTGTAATAAGTAAATGAAGAAAAAAATGGAAACTTATAGAGTAAAATATGTGTAAAATTTTAAAGATCAGCTAGTCAAAGAATTACTGAAGAAAGCCAACAATGGGGTTCCTGGTAAAAAATAAGGCCAATAATACTTTTGTAATTAAATAAAACTGCGTCAAACAAGAAGAAGAAGAAGAATTAAATAAAAAGCCAACGTTAAATTTGTCTATGATCTGAAACACCAAACTTTCTTAAAAAATATTCGGTAACCTTTTAAAATTATTTCGGAAATTCTGCATAGGTAAACCTAAGCACTGTTTTCACCACTAGACAGGCTGAAGTTTCGACAACCTCTCTAATAGAACTATAGTTGATCGCTGGAAATGAAAATTTATTCGTATTATGATAGGGAAACTTGGTCAGCAGTAAGCAGAAAGCTAAGTTCCGCTCTAACCAGCTACTCTGCTCCTTTGCATTGCACTGTGCATTGTCGCACGGCTTTTAAAATTTAGTTGCAGTAATTCTCTCTTTGTTATTCTATTTAGATTGGTTTACCTAGGAAACTCTGGGCAAGCTTCTTTTATCTTAGAGCCACTTCCAGCTCTTGCCATAAAAGAACTTTGTCTAACGTTTTGGCATACCTGATCCCATCTTGTCACCCCCAGTCCCAGTGTCTTGTTGGTCATCGTCACTGAAGGAAACCTTACTTATGCTAGCATAGGTAAACCGAGTCAAGATTCTGCATGTTACTCACTGATAAACAGAGTCATTTTTTAAATAAGCTATTCAGCGCTGGATGGGGTATTTTTAGTTAAATTCTTCTAAACTAATGGAACCTACTACAACACCAGAGTAGTTTTTATTATTATTTGTCAACGCCAGGACCTCTTTTAGTACTACAAAGGAAATCTTATTTGAAGAAATGTATTCGGGACCTAAAATCTGTAGACAGAGTTAGGGCGTTTCATAGGCTATTTCCAGCCGCGTTCTTATGCTTCCCTTGAATAAACTTTAAATAATGGTCTTAAATCCATACTTACCCTTTGTTTTTCTGCCTCTTTTAAGCTCGTCCAAGGAACCGTATCAAAACAAATTATAGAAGGAAAATATTAAAATTTTGTATTTCGGAACGAATTTTCGACATGCCTTGTAACTCTAGTTTAAAGACGAACCGGTTTCGGCGTTGTGTCCCCTTCAATACTGACTAGTTCTAGTTGCCCTTGGGGTGAACATAGTATTTTGTGGTAAGAATCCCCTAATAATTCGTGAAGAACAGCTCTGAGCTTGTATTGTTGCGTCTCGTAAAAGACGTAGTTTACTACAAGTTGCTCATATTCATACAGCTTGGTTTTTGTTCAGAACATTGGGGGTGTAAACTATTCATAAAGACAATGCTCATAACTCGATAGATTATCAGGCTTTTAAAAATTGATTTTGTACACCGATTTCCTAAACATACCAAGAACAGATCTGCTTGAAATTATCACTCGTTTTCTTGCATCAAACGCAAAATTATATTGCATTTTTTTTTTAAATAATTTTGCAGCAGGTGCTACCTGGGCTCAAAATTCAAAATGACCTTTCTCGACTGGAAAAGGCAAAAAAAAAATGATGCGAAATTTTGGTACCGAAACCAAACAAAAGTTGTATGCAACAAAGGAAGCAATCACCAGGAGTCTGACTTGTCTAAAAAAGAATCTGCCGTACTGTTAAATTTTCCTATCTGAACATGCGAAAATTATATCCGAAAGGCATAGGACGCTAGTTAATGAGATACAGAGAAACTTAGATATTATTCTTGGGACTGTGATACCAAGGCAGCCCATTAAACCCTCCGTTATTTCGATAGAATACCGTCAATAGTTCTGTTTAATTTATGCGCCGCCGTTGCTGAGTAGTTAGAGGTACGCACTACCACCAGGGAGTATCCAGGTTCGAGTGTATTTCTGCCATGAAAAATCATCTCATAAAACCCATCTCTCGTTCGGAGGCATCGTAAAACAGTTGGGGTGTCTATTTGTGTGACAACCTTTAGACGCGCACCACATATCGAAATAGAAGCTCGGCCAATTGATTTGGCGATACTTGATTTGCTGATATTTTATGTTTTAAATGTATGTATGTCTCCCCGAGCCTTTCCGCTGCGGTTCATTAGAAGCCCAATGCTTCCGTGAACTAAGCTCAGATCTAGCTTTATTAATTTCGTAGCGGAGTAAGTTCCCAATGGATGGCCTGTAGTCTGAGTGCTGCTTTCCGCACGCGTTGTTTTGTGCCTGGTTCCGAAAAAAAAATTTCCCCTTTTGAATGGCCCCTGGAGAACAACAGAAACAACTCTAGAGCGATATCTAACTGCCGTCCCAAATTAGAGCGCTAAGCGTTGCGTTATCTAATGCCAACGAGAGCCAGCGCACGCTTTACCCAAATAAACGCGGCGTTGTTTTTGACGTTTTCTCATTTACTCACTTTTTTGTCCTCGTTTCTCTCCCATTTTTTGCCCTCTTTCTTTTCTTCTGTCTTCAATACGTAAAAATGAAAATTCCATTTGCTCGGCGTTAGCGCTGCGTTGTTGTGGGATGATTCATACAAATTTTATGGGCGTTTGACGCGCCAATTAGGTACTGCAGGAAAAGGATTCGATGACCGAGAACGCATTGATCAGATACGAATTTCAGCAAAGTTTCATGTAATATGTATGCAAATACTAATGAAAAGAACTTCCGTTGAAGATCTGACGCGAGATTATGTGTTCAAATTCACATGAAGTGTCCACTCATTGTCAGCGCGAACTTTCTATTCACATTCTTTTTATTTGAATTTTATACATATTTTGCTTACATTGGCTTCACTGTGGATCACGTAATGATGAAAGCTTCCTACATTCGCGCGGCAGTATCTCGCGGTGCGGCTGTAGGCTCAAGGGCTACTTAATAACAGCGACGATTGACGTTCGATGCGCCCTACAATTCAATCATAAGCAAAGCAATGCATAGTGGCAACATGTGAGTATAATAACTACAACAACAACAAAATCAGAAAACCAAAAAGCAGCAAAATAATTTGTACATAAATATATGTGTGCATACGTGTGTATGTATGCGCAGAAATGCGAGTAAGTATGTATGTCTGTTTGAATGCCTTAACTTTCGACAACGAGAACAAATGAGCGAAAGTTCAGTGTACTGCCAGCGTAAGCAATTTAATGTTGGCAACAAAAAAAAACAGAAACATTACAACAATAACAAGCGCCAAAGCAATGCATTGCGCGCCTGCTTGACTGCTTCGTCATCCATTGCAATCGCCTGATTATGTTGCGTTGTCGATTGTTGATGTTTGCTTGGTGACGACTTACTTCAGCATTGCGGATGGCCGCAATGGACAAGTCAACAACAATAGTTGGCAACAAAAACGAAAGATTGCAACAAAGCAAGAAAAAGAGAGGGGAGGGGGGCAAAAAGTGATCCAAAGTGCAAACTTGAATTGTTATCGTTAAAGTGAAAGAATTTCTGTTGTTGTCGCCGCCGCATTGCTGCAGCGACCGCGCGCGCGCTCACAACACCACGCTGTTATTGGCTTGTTGCAGAATTCTGCAGCCGCCGCTCACCACCATTGATGCATTGATGTCAAAAAGTGCACACAAAAATTTAAATGATCTCGTCTTCGTACGATGCTCGCAGCGCTTTTGCAACAACACTTTTGCATTGCGTTAGCATGTATGTACATAGGTGAGTCAATGGCGCTGCTTGTTGCACTCACTTTTTTGCACTTCACGCATTGCTGCGTTGTTGTTGTTGTTGCTGCTGCTTATTAAATTGATGTTCGCTCTTTGAAGTGACATTAAATTAGGCTCCTTGTTTGCTGCTGACAGCCACTGAACGGTCCGGTCCGTTGCTGTCGTTCGCTGGTGATGTTGTTGACGCTGCTTTGCTTGATTGGCTGTTGTTTGTTAGCATTCGCTACTGTCAGCACTCCAGCTTGCCGCCGCCACCGCTGCCTTGTGATTGGTGTGGTTGGTGGCTATGCGTCAGAGCGTGTTGCCATTGACAGCTCATCGTGTTGAGAGCTGAGGTGGTGACTAACGTGTTTGCAACACTTGACTGCAACAAGAGCGGTTACCACCCTTTCGCCTGCGGTACAAAGGAGCTCTAGTTAAGTCTTAATGATTATTGATTTGAGTGGCTGTTGCCAAAAGAGGTCACAAGGCGGTCGTAAAGGAGGCAGTGAACAAATTGGAGGTACTAGTACTAATTGGAGAAAATGGTTATTAAGGAGAAATTTGCATGGAAAGCGGAGTAGAAAAACACAGTAATTGGTGATTATTTTAATTTAAAATTTTCTGCTTTTGGCATTTATATTGCAGAGAGGGTCTTGTAATCCACACAAAACGATGTTGCGGTCAAATTAGAGTGAACAATTAATAAGCATTCGTTTTGGACTTAAGTCGTTTCCAAAGATTGCAGAGGTTTCTTTTTTCCCCCGACTTTTCATTAAAGACAACAAGTTTTTCGAAAACAAATTAAAATTTTTAGGTTTATTCTTGGTTTTTTTTTGTTCTTCACGCACGTGTATACATCAGTTATTTTAAAGGAAAATTTTTTGTTTTATTCACATTTTGTATGACTACGTTCCTCATTTGCTTCTTCTGCTTTTAATCAATTACATGTAGCCATATCCATTAGCATTCCACTCACACGCGCTAACTTTGCTGCGCATGACACTCCTTAATGCTTCGCTTGTGCGCGTACTCACAGTCAAATTATTTCTTTGAATGGCTGCTTCTTATTAAATTTTTTTTAACAATAATTTAAATAAACTTTTTTTTATAAACAAATCGTGACTTGATGTAAAGTGCATTAACATCACAGCCAGCAATGCGTATTTGCCTTCAGATAGCCGGTGCACGTGTGTATTTCGAGATATGAGAGTCTAAAGCTTATTAAAAAGTATTTATGGGTGGCCTTTTCAAACCCCTGAAGCAGACCTAACCTCTATTTGCTGATATTTTTATTTTTTTATTTTTTTTATGTTAATATAACTTTCTTTTTCCTGGAAGATATCGAAATACCCAGTTTTTATACTTGTGTGTAAAAGCTTAAAACAATATATCAATGCTGCCCTGATTGGCTTAGGTAGAACATATTTACTCTCTTTACACAAAGAAAAATATGACCTTTAGAAATAGGAGGATTATCTCTGAGAAAAGTTTCTAAGCTAAGGGGAAAAATAGATGAAAAACGAAGAAAATTCTACAGCGATTCCTTATTGATTTCATGTAAAAATTCTTACTGATTTTATCTATAAGAATATCTTTTAAAAATCACATTTCGTAAAGAAAATCTTATTGATTGCATCATTTAAAAAAAAATACTTCTTAATTTTATGAAATAACATCCTGAATGTGATGTCTTTTTGAATTAATATTCAAGTAATTCATATTACTAGTATCCTTCTGTGCTCGACATTCGACTACTTTCTTCATTCAATTTTTACTATAACTTGTACTCAGCTCTGAATCTTTGCATTATCGAAATTTACGTAGCAATCAATGTAAAAAATTAAATAATCTTTCCCCGCTCATATATGTACCAAAAGTTGTCTAATGAATCATAAGTCTGAAAAGTTTCCCTGATAACTGTTATTAAAAGACTGTTATAATGTAAATCTCAAAATAATAGTTATCGATAACTTTAAAAATTTTTCTCACACATGATTATTATCATAAGAATTTTATTATTCTTACGAAAATTTGTATGACTTTATTAAAAATCCATCAAGAAATAATTATTTGTCTGGGTCTCTGCTAAAAATTGTCCATTAATGACAGTTGAGTCTCAGAAAAATTCTGTGCTAAAATTTGTGTAAGAGAAACCTTAGTTTAGCAGCACAAAGGAACAAAGGACCTCTCGACCGAAACTTTCAGATAAAGTAGCCCGGGCGTCTACAATACAGCGTATATCCACCACTTCCGCCTTACCTTAAAAAAAAAGCTGTGCTTGTACAGAGCAATTTCATATACTACATATGTATAACGTAAAACACCGCCAGTTTAAATGGTCTCTCAAATAATGGTCGAGCTCGGAATTAGGTGAATGCTACACGCTCAATATTTATTGCGGTATTTGGATCGGGAATTTGCCACTCGAAGTTAAGAATAGGTTGGTAGAGAAAATCCAAATTTAGGAGATTCAACTGT
This sequence comes from Rhagoletis cerasi, assembly GCA_029783565.1. Taxonomy (NCBI): domain Eukaryota; kingdom Metazoa; phylum Arthropoda; class Insecta; order Diptera; family Tephritidae; genus Rhagoletis; species Rhagoletis cerasi. Next base: position 2,167 of record JAPVRG010231064.1, on the reverse strand, counting down.
GTATGAATTGAAATTGATTAGCTTTTGTCTGGATGAACAATCACTGAGAATGTACACCGTCCTCAAGAACAGAAACACGGTTGTGACGGTTTCGAAACTAGAGAGTAATCTAATTTCAGCTTTGCTAAAAAGAGTTATGTCCTCCCTGTCCAGATCCTGTCGAAAAAAACCAAAGAGCTCTTTTTCTCTAAGGTCACTACTACCCAAAAGCTTTACGTTTCGCCACTAAATGGTTAAGTTCCTACAAAAAAGATTCCAGAACCTTCTCTCGCCAGCTTGTCGGGTGGCCTAGTTATCATCAATCCGGCGATGGCCTGGTATCGGACACAGTCTCATAGCGTTTTTTGCTACAAAGAATTGAGGAGTGACAAAAACTCCTTGGCAATCATGGATAGGATAATTCTTTTAGAAAAGGCCCGAATAGTCTCGTGGCTCTCTAAACGCATAATTGTAAGTGCATCCTTCAAACATTTTTCAAGATTATTCTGGTGCAAGATGAGATTGTCAATGTCTCGTACTAAAATGCTGAGAGTCATCTGCCCATAGCAATTGAAAGTTTGTTGCCGCGCCCAGAAATACCTGCATTCATTCTATCGGCAAGATAAGATAATGATTTTGAATATTGTGCCAAAGCAGATTTCTGTTGACATGGCGTCAGAAAAGCCAACTTTGGCAAACACTGAGCTTTTCTCAAAATACATGTCTGCCTGGTGCTCTCGTGGCTGATGCTGCTGGAACAAAAATAAATATAAAATGGTTTATCACTAGGCCTCTCATTCTGTGGCCAAGGATGAAACCAACAAAGTTTGTTAAAATTGTTTTTGCAGTGTTCTTTCCCATCAACCAATGCAGGCGTAAGCAGAAACATGACTTGAGTGGCTTTACTAAAAATTTAACCTAGTTGGATGTTCCAACTAAGCCTCTTATCAAATTACCCAATATTTGACCTTGCCGGCATATTCTAATACTGTCCCCACAAGAGTGGTCGAATAAGGTTCGCTTTATGTCTCCTCAGGAATAGAGGACTACAGCGTTTTATAAATTTAACCTGTGAGTCTCATTGTCGTACGTTTGGCGCTAAACGAAGAAGCATAAAAACGAACAAGCAGAGTAAGACCAATGCCCCTGGGAAGCTCCCTCGATGTCTGATTAATCATACGGAGTTACCTCCTTAAACTAGATAGCCAAATCTAAATTGCTGTAAGAGCCAACCCACCGCCGATTTCTAATTAAGTACTTACCGTGAAGCATTGTTTACGTAGAAGCAAATGTTCATTTAAAACAAATTTATCGAACGTATTTTGGGTATGCTTTCTGTGCCTTAAGGTACGTTTATTCTGTTCCAAAATCAACACTAGGAAGTTGTAATGAATGAATGCACATGAGCTCGTTTACTAAACTTGGTGTAAGTTCTATCTTTTCACACCCATTTGCAAAAGTTTTAGACTCAAATTTAAATATCACATGAAAATAAAAACAAAATTTTTTTTCCTTTTGAGTGTAATTCACAATAGAATAACGAGGCGACTTTAAATTGTGCCCGATTTCTCCCATAAATTTGCAAATAGTTCTTAAGCTGTTAAGCTGATTGGAAAACATTATATAGCAGGATCATAAGAAATTTTAACACCTTTAAGATGGTGGAAAGCTTTTTGCGGTCAGATAAGTGGAACTGGAGACTTTCGGGAAAAACTGAAATCGTGGTTTTGAAAAACACGATAAGTTCAAAATTTTTATATTTTTCACTTAACATTCCGATTCTATGAGTTATGTATTTTACATAGTAAAGGCGTACAAAGTTCACGATTTTCATTTATTTTTAACAAAGTTTTTGCCTGAATGCATATAGTTTTCTAAATTTTCAAATGCAACGTGCAAGTACTTAGAGTTATTATATTCGAAACTTCGCACAGCTTATTTTTAGACCGAAATACATCTTATTCCACCCGGCAAAACCACATTTTTTCAACGAACGGTCTAATGCACATATCGTTGCTGCGCCAACAAAAACAGTTTTGACTTTTACAATTTTTTTTATTACATATTTTATTAACACTATATATTGCTCAACCGTGCCCGACTTGCTGCATTCATAATTTTATTAAATAAGGTTTCTTATTTTATTTATATTTTTTGTTTATATGAGTTCCTATTTTTTTTTTGTTAA
>JAPVRG010231061.1:3796-18960 GCA_029783565.1 Rhagoletis cerasi | reverse complement strand
TATTTGGAACAAATTCCCGTTATCCCTTGTCACATCTCTCCCAGGGATTTCAGATCATTTGGTTATTCTTCGTTTTTGATCAAACCCCTGGAGAGTCTAATTTATCTGCACATTAAGAATATAATTCTTCGCGACTACCAATCCAGAGCTCAACATGCACGCATCAAGAGCAGGTCGGTTGAGACCGTCCTTCACAAGATCGTAAAGGCGATAGAGGAGGCCTTTAAAAATAAATACTTCAATGAGGATGCATTTCTCGACATCGTCAGATCCTCGAGGCATGCCTTATTTATGATTGAATTCGAAACCGACCTAACGTAGCTTATATACCGCATGCTCTGCGGAGGAATGCTGCAGTGCTACCTTATCCTACCCCTTTTTGGTTTGATTGTGGTCGTAATCGACCTGCTAGGGGCACTGGAGCGGAGAGGCTGTTGGTCGGATTCAATGGCATTTAAAATTTGTGACAAAGTAGTCTGCGAAAAGTGGACTAGCTGTAAATCTTACTAAGGTTGAACTCGTCTTATTCACGACAAAGTGTAAAATACCCCACGCGACTCTTTCCTCAATCGGAGGAGTTCACTTGGCGCTTTCCGCCTAGGGGCCAGTACTTGGGTTTGATTCTAGAGAAAGAACTGTTGTGGAAGGAATAAACAAGGCAACAGTGGCTCCATGCTGCTGCAGGGTGGCAATAGTAAAAGTAATTGCATGGATCTATGAAACCATAGTGAAGTACATAACGTTTTATAGAGTCCTCGTCTGGGGCGGGTACGATGGGCGGCCCTTATTATATTCAGTGGGACACATATGTAGGAGCAATCCCACTCTAACACTTTACTTCTTGCTTAAAAGCTTAGCTAAATCTGCTGCAGTCAGACTTATGAGCTCGTAGGTTCCAAACTCACTCAGAATTTGGACGTTCTAACATCCCTTGCAGGCTTCGATATTTTTCCCGATAACTCGAATCAACGCGCGACTAGACTGGCTCTGAATTATCTGTTTCTTCACTTGTAATCCCCTTTAGGGATTAGTGCACGCGAACAGCGGCTGAAAGGAAGCAGGAAGGGTGGTAGAACGTTATTTTGTAGAGAGCTTCATTAGGAATTCAAATTACTGTAACATTTCCCAGCCAGGGCTTGCTGCTTTTAGTGAACCAGTCGATTGGGTGCGTGCTGATATTCGTGACGTCGACAAGGGAAGTAAATATCTACTCTAATAGCCAAATAGCAATCTTAGACTCGATGACGAATGCCCGACCTCTTTTTCGGCCGCGTATGACTATTTCCTTGTCAGACTTGAACTGCGTGGCGGGCTGGCCAGGGAAGCCAACCTCAAGTCGGTCTCACCAAGGAAAGAGAGAGTGGAGGTATGCAACTGCATGGCCGTTCTCGCTGGAGGGGGGGGGTGTTTGACCACAAATCCTTTTGGTATTCACCGAAACCTCAATACTTTCTATGTAGTTGTCTAGCTTTTGCGAGCCTGTGGTCCAAACACCTTGATTCGCCCTTTCTAACCAGCTCCGAGGAGCTCTCTAGATATTGACATCCGCCGCCTGCGAAGTTTCGTCCCATGCACGCAGCACAATATTGCGCCAGCCGAGCTGCGTGCAACCGGGTGTGACGTCATAAAATACTGAGAATGAGAGAGTACAGATGAATTTCGAAAGAAGAAGAGGAAGAAACGAACATATAATGAAAAATAGTAATGTAAAAGTAGGTAGAATAGTACCTACTCTTCGGCCTTTAAATTTGAACAAGCACACCAATTCAGGTACATTTGGAACGTAGCCATATAAGTTATGGGGAAATTTTCTCCGATTTTCATAGGCGTTTCCACGTGTTTTCTAGTGGTAAAGGGGCATAAACAGTGGGTAATTCATAGTTTTAGCTTGAACTGCTCGTAGAAATTCCTTTCAAGGCCATTTCTAATAGCCACGATTGTCTGATGTGAGTCCAAAACTAGATATGGTACCGAAGGGGGAACCCCAAAACCCACGATGCAAACTCGAGTTTTCTTTATTTGTAGCTTTTTTTATTTATGACACGACGTTTTTTATTTCATTGGAGATATTTTAGATTACCATCGTTTCGCTGGGAATAGTGCTATTGAAACAAACGCGATTGTTATACTTTCTTTAACCCCGCGTAGCTCAAAACTGACTCTGATTCCGACCAAACGAGAAATAATGATTTTCTTGAGGAAAATTTGTAGGAAACAAACAATTTTAACACACAGCTTTTATACATACACATGTACCTATTTATGTATGTACATATGTACATATGTACTTATGTACATACAAAATGCAAAATTAATCCATTTGCATCTGTTGCCGGAAATCCAAACGAGCTGATTTTTGATCAAATAAATTTGATATGTGAAGCAATTGACAGCGTTTGCAAGTGCTTGGTTTTGTTGCTTTTTCTCATTCTTCTTTCTTGTCGTATGCGATTCACCACGCAAATTCTGCTGTTATACTTGAATTTTAATTTGATTATTTCCTTTTGCGCCAAATATGGCAACGCTGGCGTGTGTTGTAGGCGGCTGCTGTCAATTCAATAAGCGCCAAAAAAGTTATTACCCATTCAAAATTATTGAAATGAACTAAGAAAAGGAAATACTTTGGAAAAATAGAAACAAAATTACGTAAACTCAAAAAAAAAAAGCCAAGCAAAAACTAAAATAAAAGTTTGTGAATAACACAGCACATCTTGCATCGCTAAGCTGAATTTAGCGTTCCAAATAAAAAGGTGGCAAATGCCATTTACCCACTGGATTTGCATTAGCCAAATATAATCGAAATTCAATCAAATCAATTAACCATTAGAGCCTCCCACGGAGAAACGAAAGAAAAGAAAAATGTACAGCCAACTTCAATAGTGTGTGTGTATTAGGGTGATTGATTCGGTTTTTTCAAACCGGTTTTCCTCGGTTTTTTCATAAATTTTTGGACGGTGATTTTTCGAATATCGAATAGACCTCAAAACTTTTTATCCCTTTTCTATTGACCAAGATCAACACTTGTGCCAAGTTTGGTAGAAATTGGAAAAGCGGCTACCGAGAAATACATATAAATCCATAAGGGGTCGTGGCTATGCCCATTTTTCAAAAATTTATAATATTTTTATTACCCGCTGATAGATCATTGTAAATATCGATTTTGAGTGAACAAGCTTCAATAGTTACTAAAATATCGCAGCTTTTGTATTTCTGCAAACTACCTTTATATGGGAGGTAGGCGCGGTCCCAATAGAAATATGCGTACCAAGTTTCGTTGAGATATCTCAATTTTTACCCGAGTTATCGTGCGCAACGACAGATGGACGGACGGGCATACAGACATGGCTTAATCGATTTTCTCGTTCTGAGCATTTTGGTATATATATGTCTATATCGGTCTCGATTACTTTAGGCTGTTACAAACAACCATTATGTGAACAAAGTTAATATACCCTTGTGAACTAGTGCGCTCGGGTATAAAAATAGATTGACTGCGCAACATTTAAACAGCATTTTATTTTTAAAATACTATTTTGTTATCTTCATGTACTTTTTTCTTACTTAGAAAAAATATTGAATTTTTTGATTAGATTTCATTTTCTTTTTTTTAAACTTAAAAAAGTTTGAATTTGTTTTGCATTGATATTGTTTTTAAAAAAACAGTTTAACAGCTTAACATTTTGTTGTATTCGCTTTTTTAGCTGGCCGTAGATATTTTTTATTTATATAAGGTGTATGAGGCTGCCAATTACTCAAAACAACCGGTTTACCCGGTTTTTTCCTGATTTGAAAATTAGAAACCTGGTTTTTCAAATTAACATTTTTCGAATAATTCGAAAACCGGTTTTTTTTTTAAGTCGAATAATCGAATACCCTAGTGTGTATGTATTTATAAATCATTTCTCATGGGCTTTTCTCAGTAACTACCACTTTAGCACAATGTAGGTAGCGCCATTGCAATTTCGGCTTTTAACCTAATTATTTATCGCTTTGTACTCTTCATCGCACTATTTCGTTCAAACTAATCTATGGATTTGTGTTAACTGTCACCGATAAAAAAATTTGTGGAATTTGCATAATTACAATACAAATCGTTTTTATTCTAATATGAAATTAATAAAAAGCCAAAATACACTTAAGAAAAAAATTTAAAAAAAGAAGAAACTAATTCATATGAAATAACCAGTTTGGCGCTTCAACCATGCCTATCTTTGTTGTTCTCCAGCTCGATAGCTTCAGCTGGCACACAATTCTATCGCCTCCATGACATTTTGGTAATATTTATGCATTTTTTAGATTTGGTTGTAATGGTTTATTCATAAAATTTAATTTGCATAAAATGTTCTTATTTGCATGAACTAGGCAGTAACTAAAAATTCTTCATATGAGCTATTCTTCTTTACGACTAGCATAAAAAATCTGATCGATTTAATAGCCAACCTGTAGTCTTGAAAGTTTTAGAACAATGGCTCGTGCTGTTTAGTACAGTTACTTTTAAGTTTTTAATACGGAACGGAGCTGCAAAAATAAACAAATAGCCGCCTATATACGGAATTATGTATGCACATATGTACAAGTATATATGTGTATGTGAACATATATACATACTAAATGTAAATTAATTATTTTACAATAGATTTGCAAAAATTAAAATGTTAAACAAATATGTATTAATAAATTTTGGCATAGACTGAGTCAAATGTACAGAACCTTCGTTGGCATTGCCTCCTAAACTCGATAAAATTTGATCTTCAGCTGTCCGATGTTTCAAAATCGTCTGTAAACCTCATGAAATTGGCATGAGGTGAGGTCAGAAAGGCTTCCTAAAAAATTTTGCTTGCCGTACATGTAAATGCAAATATGTACAAAGATTACTCCCACAAAATTGTATCGAGACTGGAAATGAAATCGGATTCCCAGCTGGCGCTGTTTAGTTTTCCTATCAGCCTAGCGTGGCACTAGGCAGAAAGGTAACGCCCTCTCTCTCTCTCTTTCTAGTCACAGAAGCAACTCTAGGCAACTTTTTTCAGTATATCTAGCCTGCACTGCTTTGTACGTGAAATTCAGTTACTGATGAACTTTTTCGAAGAATACTATCTACCACGTGAATGATTAATATTGTAAGACTATTGCATACTTTTTAAAAAATGTTTTCAACGATGAAAGTAATTATCTTACTTGGATGTTTCATTTGAGATAATTAACCTACAAAGTCGTTGTACCGTAAGAGTTCTCTTGGTGCTCCTAACTAATCCTTACTAAGGTCATGTTTGCTAATGTATATCAACATAGGTCCACAAAGTCAACATTTTGCATTTCCCATGCAGTCCAGGCACTGACGAATGAAATCATTATTGAAATATTCTGTCCACCGACAAAATTGGCCATTTATTCAAAATTTTCTATGTCAGGGACTGACCAGATCTAATAAGGCAGATCTTAGTAAGTAAAACGTATCCAGCGCCAGATAAGTTTTTCAATGTTATTTTTGTTGTAGAGGCTGCTTATCGCTGCCTGGGCCAGGTAGATTTTCAATAACACTAGTCGACAAATTTCGGCGTAATCGCGTTAACCTAAGACAAAAAATGTTTTCTAAGCTAATTTTGGGTCGCTGAACACGAAAACAATACCCATTCTTTTTTTCAAAGTAGCGTTTTCGATATTTTTTCGCAAAACGTGTTTTTTGATTCCTTTCGCAGTTATTTGTCAATATCTTTTGGAAAAATTATCTAAATTTGCGTCCAGCAGTAAGAAAAAAAATAAAAAAATATTAAAAAAAAATTTTAAAAATAAAAAAAATTCAATTTCCGACCAAAAGTGCGATTTTGTGAAAAATACAAAGTTAGAATTTTTACTCAGTGCTCCATAAAATCTAAATTTCTTATCCGATTTGGATGATCTTGGACTCAAAATTTACTGCAATGATCTTTTACACAAATTTGAAAAAAAAATTAAACAAAATTTTTTGTTATTAAAAATAAGCATCTAAAAATGTCTACTTTTCAAAAATGATAGAAAATTTCACTTTTTTCGATTTTGGTCGCTAGCAACAGTAATAATTTTTATTTAAATCTGCACAAGGGCGCATCAATACCTTTCGAACGGTCTGCGTCGATTAGATAATTTTTTCAAAAGATATTGACAAATAACTGCGAAAGGTACCAAAAAACACGTTTTTCGAAAAAATCAGCTACCCAAAGTGAGCCTAGAAAATACTTTTTTACAAAGGTTCATTTTTCGTGTAAACTAGTGTAATTGACGTCAATACAAGGAAAGATTCGATGGCGTTTTAGTTTAGCTTGCACTGCCACAAGGCTGGTTACGGCTAACGTCGCGAGTTATTTGAGGCGTAGGCGTTAAGTGCTGTACACTTTGCGTGAACCATGCTGATGTTTCACGGGGATCAGGTGACATGAGCAATGCGGGAGCATTAAATCCTCAAGTATTTTTACCACTGGGGTAGAAAAGGCTCATTTTTTGTTGTCTGGTTTCCCTGGCTTGAGCAGTGGGACCTATCTCCCTGATTTCGTAACGAAAGTCTACTCCCGGTTGCCTCGTTATGCTATTCATCAGATCTGCGCAGGCGATTGCTATGTCTAGCGAGCTCCTACAACTATTCACAATCTGAATGAAACGTCGTCGGTCACGGTGCACAATGTCAAAGCGTATGTATATCTGGTAGTGCATATTAAATCCACCCGGAATTGTACGGCTTTAACCTTTGAGCATCGCACCTATGTCAGGCAGAAACCGTGACCAGATAACAACAACCCAACATTCTTGGATTGTATTTCTACGGACGACGTCTGGATCGATAAAACGTGCTACACGCTGAAGTGTGTACTCGTAATGAACGCTAAGCCCCCACTGTTTCGCGCTCGCGAGTTGCTGCGCAACTTTGTCGATTCGGGGGGTTGGGGAAAATTAGTGTTGCCTATCTGGCGCTTGCAAGCCGTGTGGTTCACTGCATGAGTGATTTAAGGCTTGAGCAGGTCTTGAGGTCGTTCCATGCGTTGCAGGTAGCCATTCCGTTACGTTGAACCAGCAACATAGGATTCTCCACAAAAAGGTCATACTTTTGATGGAAGCTACTGGTTATCCAATGTCGTTTAACTTGAGAATTGTTAAGATTTCCAATATGACCAACGATCAATGGAGAAAAATGTCAGTTATTAACTTCAAAATCATAAATTTATCAACGCATAACGATCAAATGTTTGCAATGCAGTCAATGTAGCAAACAAATCAAACTCAAACTCGCGCATATTTAAGCATCTAAAATAATTTATTTCGAAATCACTTGCATTCTTACTTTTTTATCAATTCACTGTCCAGCTGTCCATGCCAGACGCTTTGTCTCTGTAATAAATTTAATGCAATTCTGTCTAGCCAGAGGCTTTATGGATGAAAAGTAAAAAAGAAATCTTAATGTGTCAGTTTTTTTCGCATTTTTAATGAGCGTGATAATTTTATTCAACTTCAATTTTGCACACATTAGAGCGTAATGCATTTTATGTCCAATCGATAAAACATTGAAACATTTACCGAGCGGCATTTCAAAATTCCTCAGGCTAAATGCCGGCTAATAGACTTACAAATGACACAAAAGGGAAGGCCAGCATCGACTGAATGAACAAAGTGTCACTTGAATTGTGGTTATTATTCGCTTTAAAGTAGTGCGTTGTATAACAATTGCAGTGCCTGCGGTGGCAAACAACAGCGGCGAAGTAAAAGCAAAAGTTGTTTATAAAAGCAGCACTGATTAGTGGGCGGAGAGGAGAGTGAGGGTGGCTGCTACTGCAAAGTGAAATAAATGCGACTTCGAGAAATTTTTAATTGCTTTGCAATTAAGTCTATCTGTAAGACTTTGTATTTATTCCAATCGATTTTTATTTATACATTTTTTGATTTATTGGTTTTTTATTGATTTTTAATTTATTGAAACTTTTAATGCGATTAATTTCCGTCTATATACAAAATACTAGCTGTCAAATCGACGAAGAGAGGGTTAGCGGTCCGTGATTGGCGCCACCTTTATTTTCTGCATCGTGATGTACATTAGGGTGGTCCAAAATAAGTAAAGCCGGAAATTTAATGCTCTCACCTAATAGGATTGTTTTATACCGAAAAAAGTATACCCCTGTTTTTTTATTTTAAAATCAAAATATATTTAGAGGCCGCTCAAAGCGCTCAAAGTTTCCCATGTATTTTTGTATGGGGAAAAAAGTCTTTTCGTAGAAATGGCATAGAATCCATGAAAATCAAAAATTTTCAATCTGAAAACTGTGCTTCACTTCTGAAGACTTCAAAGAATAATGCCCAATTTATTTAAACTTTTTTTAATTTTAACTATTTTCTAAGGGTCTCCCAAAAAAGTCAAAAATACAAAAAGAAGCGTTAAAAAGTATTTCTTACTATTTTTTCTACATTCAAAAAATTTTTAAATAAACAATTGGGTAGTCTGTAGTCTTTTTAAGAGAAGCATGGCTTTCAGATTTAAAATTTTTGATTTTCATGGATTCTATGCCATTTCTTCGAAAAGTTTTATTCCCCATACACAGTTAAGAGCAGAGGTAAATTCCAAGAATTTTAACACGGGGTGTTCGGCAAAGCTTTGCTTTTTTCTTTCGTTTGCATGTGCTTAATATGAGCAATTGTAATCTCCTTTTTCCAATAGACATAACTGCAGTTAAGGCTTGGTGGAAATGAACTGTAACACCGTGCGGCAGTAAATTTTATACACAAGGAAATCAATATACATACTCGCAAAACTTATGACAAAATATCGTATAATTGCGTTTTTAGTTTTTCTCTCTGACGTCAGGATTTTTTTAAAGGACTTTGAAATTTCAAAAATATGATTAATTCAAGAACTTATTTAAAAAATTCAGTGCAATGCAGAATAGCAATATGGGTATCAAATGGAAGAGAAAATTCTGTAGAATTGGAAAAGACTAAATATTTTTATGCATAAGGTCGAGAAGGTAATGAAAAATTGCATCCTTGAATATACTTGAAAATTCGCAATATTTATTTTCATCCCTTTCACTTTATTTAGTTAAGAAATAAAAACTATCAGAAGGGCATTTTCAATCCCTATTCGTCCTTGCGAACCCAAAACATTTAATGTTTTTTAATTTTACAGAATTTTCTCTTTCATTTGGTACCCATATTTTTATGCTATAAGTCACTGAATTTCTTAAATATTTTTTTAATTATTCATATTTTTGAAATCTCAAAGTCCTTTAAAAAAATGCTGACGTCAGCGAGAAAAACTAAATACTTCAATCGTTCGATTAAAATTCTAACCGACTTAAGAAAAAATGAGGTTATCAAGTCGTCAGAATATTTTGAAGTGAAACTTCTTTGTGTTCGGTCGGGAGTAAATGCAAACATCGATGTAATCAAAAATCTGCACACTCGTTGTGCTCTAATTCCAAACGAAAAAGCGACAGAAGAAGGGAGGGGATGGCGGGGGTGGTTGGGTACGATTGTGAATAAGATTAAACTCAAGATTAGGATCAAGATTCAGATTGAAATTAGGATTAAGACTAACACTAAGATTAAGATTAAGATTCAGATTACGAATCAGATTGACATTAAGATTAAGACTAAGATTAAGAACAAGATTACGGTTAAGGTTAAGATTAAGGTTAAGATTAGGGTTAAGGTTAAGGTAAAAGTTATGGTTAAGATTAAGATTGAGATTGTGATCGAGATAGAGATTGATTCATTATTATGCAAAAAAATACTCATATAATATAGCGAGCTGTACCGTTTTCGATATTTTTTCATTATCGGAAAGGCGGTGCTTCAAGGGTGGTCCAGTGCTTATTTGGCTAGTTATCATCATTGGATCATGAAGAAATTAACGGTACTTCCAGATTTTTACAGGATAATTGAAGTCGATTGTTTTTTGCTTAAAATTTACTTTTTTTTAATGTTTAATTACACTAGTTTACACGAAAAATTAACCTTCATCATTGGATCATGAAGAAATTAACGGTACTTCCAGATTTTTACAGGATAATTGAAGTCGATTGTTTTTTTTTTGCTTAAAATTTACTTTTTTTAATGTTTAATTACACTAGTTTACACGAAAAATTAACCTTTGTAAAAAAGTATTTTCTAGACTCACTTTGGGTCGCTGAATATGAAAACAAACCCCATTTTTTTTTTCAAAGAAGCGTTTTCGATATTTTTTTGAAAGGATGTTAACAAATAACTGCGAAAGATACCAAAAAACACCTTGTTCGAAAAAATCTCGAAAACGCTTCTTCGAAAAAAAGAATGGATTTTGTTTTCGTGTTCAGCGACTCAAAATTAGCTTAGAAAACATTTTTTTTCCTAGGTTAACGCAACTACGTCAAAATTTGTCGACTAGTGTTATTCCATAAATTATAAGCTATAAACTTATGATTTATTATATCTGGCTTATGATATCTCAATATGTACACATTTGCAGTTTTACAAATCGTATTTCATTTTTTCTTGTTTCAGTGAAGAAATTGCGTATTTGTGTAAAATACGGGAATATTTTTAAAGCACAGTGGGAAACATTCATCAGTCCATGCAGAAAAGGTAAGTTTTATTAAAAAAATATTTAAATTGATTTCTTTAAACTCTAGTGTTAGTTAAAACAGCTTCATTATCTTAATGGAAATTAATCGCTCAGATAAGCATTTGTTTTTGGAATAATTTTCCTGAATACTTTTGCTATGAAGATACCTATCGACTTAAATTCACTCCACCGAATAATCCTTTCGGACATTAGATTCCATGTTTTTGCTTAAATTTAAGTACTTTTACGAGTAGTACACTGCGAAGATGTAAAAAAAAAATATAAAGGCCAAACAAAGGCAGCTTTCCGCCTAAAAACTCAAATTTCCCTCGGACATTAAGGGCTGGTTTCTCCAATTTGTGTCCAAATTTGCAACTTTCTAATCAGATTTAAAAAAAAAATCCTAGGTATACAGTTTTGTAGCCCATCAAATTTTAATATCACAAAGTGCAAGTTTGAAGTTGCTAAAAAATCGCGTTGATTTTTGGCAATTTTTCTTCAAGTATTTTCTTCCATACTTTCGTATTTTCGACAATTTTTTTTGTATGGAAGAAAGTAATAATACCGTCCGCAAAAAAAATTCCAAAAATCAACGCGATTTTCTAGCAACTTCAAACTTGCACTTTGTTATATTAAAATTTAATGCGCCACAAAACTGTGTACCTAGAATTTTTTTTGATTAGAATATGATTAGAAAGCTGCAAATTTGGCCGCAGGTTTTTTTGAATTTACCAGAGTTTTGCACAAAGTTTAGAGATTTTATTTTTATGTTTTCTGTTGTAGAATGAACCATGTTTTTATAAAAAATTACCGGAAAAATATTAGAATAAAAATACTTTCTTGCGGCAGTGTATGTAGAATAGCAAAATATATTTTAATTTAAACCCAAGAAACAACTATATTGTACAAACCAGGGACCGAACGGTTATAATATTTATAATAAAAATCACAATTTAGCCTTTAAAATTTCATTTCTATTTTAACGATCAAATATAATCGTTATTTTGTGACTTTTATTTTTTCGATCAAGAATGATTGTAATTTTTGGATTTTTATTTTTTCGATAAAGTTTTTACTGCTTATTTGAGATTTTTATTTTTTTCAATGACAACATAATCGTTATTTTTAGATTTAATTTTTTGGATAATAAAAGATTTAAACCGGTCATAAAAACACTGTGTCCATCATAACGGGTAAAAATGATCGTAAAATCACAAAATAACAATTAAATTTGACATAAAAAATAACATCAAAATTTAAGGGGTTTTCTTGATCGAAAAAATAAAAATAAAAAATAACGAAAACTTTAGTTATTCGGTCCCTGGTAAAACCATACCGGAAATGGAAAGTACTCACTTCTCTAAAAGTTGAGGCCCATGAGTCCCAAAGTAAATTCCCATTTCAAGTTCCTTTAAAGACATGCGGTTAAATTGACAGAGATAATACATATGTATTAAATAACACATCGAAATGTGTATATTCAGTGTATGAATTATAGGAGACTCCACCAGATGACATTAAAATATCTTCACTAAAATTTTATTAATCCAAAAATGAGATTTTCGGGGAATGTTTATCGAATTTAATATAAAATTTAAACATTTTTAGGTTAAGATATTAATTATTTTTAATATTATTATTTTATATATAATCCCAAATTTATGATATAAAATCCCCTGTACCAAAAAACTCAAATTGGGTAACGCCACTTCGAATTTTTTACAATAGAGCAATTGTCAAAAATCCGCTTTTTAATCAAAAACTTGCTTATTGAAACTACCTTCTGTTTTGTATCATGGCAGGACCTACATACAAATTTCAGAAAATAAGTATTCTGCTAGTCGATTAGAAACTCCACACTCATACATACATCTGTATGTAATTATTAATGCTGAATATTTATTTTATGAAGAACCTACTCCACTGACCTCCTTAGGCCAATGTGGAAATCGCAACTTTTCCGGATTTCCCAATAAACTTGTTCGGTAGTGAATTTTTATTAAACTTACTAACTAAAGATGACATTAAAACGCTGGCGACAGGAAATTGACATGATTTTTATTTTGTTTGTGGTGAGTGAAAAACCAGAAGCCACATATCAAAAGGAAAACAAAAATTAAGTTTTGTTTAGTCATATAAACTTCGTTCTTAATATTTAACATACGAGTCAACAACAAATAAAAAGCATAAAAATACAACGTTATGTGAAACCGACAGAGCAAGTGAATGCAAAAATATGTTGTTTTTGTTGCTATATTACTTACATTTGTACATACATACGTATATTCTGCTGCAATTTCCATGAGACGCAGTTACTTACTTACATATGTATGTATGTATGTGCATTTGTCCAATGACGCGTCCACAAATTCTGCGCTGGACCAAAAGTGGAAGTGGCCGCATACATCTATACTGACACACTTGCCATGCAAGTTGCGGTGGTGTTTGGAGAAAATTTCCATGCCTGTAAGCAACATTAACAGCAATAACAACAGCAGCACCAGCAGCACACGCATTATCAGCAACATATCAGCACATTGTTGGCAACAAATCATGCAGCCGGTCAGCGACAGTGGGGCTTGGCAGCAATACATATGAGTCCATTATTGGAAATGATGCTAACGGATGCGACATTTTTACGAGCAGCAATGCTCGCATGAAAACATAAATATGTACATACGAGTACATACCCTGCAGGAAGTGACGTTAGCTAATACCTAACTTTAGTCTGTTTACGCGAACACTAGTGCTTACTATTAACTGTATATTTTGTTCGAAAAAAGCTACCTACTTTTGTGAGGCGATGGCCGCAAAAAAGTCAGACCTGGATACCTCTGCATTAGGTGTCAACTAACTTGTAACTATCTACTTTTGGACCTAAAATATCAATAAGAAAAAGAGATTTTTTCAATTTTTACATGTTTATTTATTTTATTCATTTATTATTAAATTTTTTTTATTTGTTTACATATTTATTCTGCTGTAGGTGGCCCATATTCGAATTCGGTCAGACATAACATAAAAATGATAATATAAAATTTCGATCTTCTTTTTATTTGTCCTGAATTCGAAAAATCATTTGTGAAGTGCAGGAAAAAGGTGTATTAAAAGCAGGGTTGCGTGATTTCAAATCCTTTTTGATTTAAAATCCGCCCTTAATTAAGAAATATATTTGACTTGTGATTTGATTTGTTGGCCAAATACGAAATAAAATTTATTTTTTGATTTGATTTGTCAACCAAATAAGAAATAAAAAGGATTTGTGATTTGAATCGTTGACCAAATCAGAAATCAAATGTATTTGTGATTTGATTTGTCAACCAAATAAGAAATAAAATTTGTGTTTTTGTTTGTATTGCGAATCAATTTGTTTGGGAATCCTGAAAATCTCAAAGAAGTTCCGAAAATCCCGAAATAGTCCCGAAAATCTCGAAATTGGTTGACAAATTAAATCACAAATAAATTTGATTTCTTATTTCGTAGACGAATCAAATCACAAATTGATTTTATTTCTTATTTGGATGACAAACAAATCACAAATAAATTTTATTTCTGATTTGGTCAACGATTCAAATCACAAATCCTTTTTATTTCTTATTTGGTTGACAAATCAAATCACAAATAAATTTTATTTTTTATTTGGTCTACAAATCAAATCACAAATAAAATTTATTTGGATTGTGATTTGACTAATGCAAAATCACGCAACCCTGATTAAAAGTAATTTTTGTGTGAGGATATTTAAATAGAAACTTGTTTAAAGAAAGCAAACTTCTGATTGCATCTGCATGACTTTACAACTCCTTTTAAGTTGGTTTTGTCGTAGCTAATTAAAAGTGAGGTTTTTATCGAAATCTCGCAAAAAAGCTAACTACAAGTTGGTTATTTTTATCAATTGATAATTTTTCACTGCAGGGTATGAACGTCCATTTATATCGTAGTAAATGCTTGCATATGTACATACAAACATATGTCTTTATGCACGCGTGAATCTTGGCTTTTGGTGTGCGCGACACAGAATTCCAATTCGCAGTGCAGCGCTGCTTGACAGCATAAATGTTGTGCGTCGTAAAATTGCTGTTGCAATAACCTTGAGGCGTGTTGTGGAAGGTCAGTGGCAAATTGACTAAAATGGAAATTTCGTCTGCGTAATTTTTTATTTTCGCTGATTGTTTCCCTCTGTTCCAAATTTGGTGCGATTGCAACAGTTTTAATTAAGTGTGGAACAACGCGGTAGATTGGGAGTGGAAACTTACAATTTATTGCAAAATCTTGATTGACTTACATTAGGAAGAGACGATCTCTTTTTTGGACAGGAAAAATTGTTTCAAAGAAGTTATCGCAGTACGTAAAGTCAGGGATAAATGCATGTGATTTTTTCGCTTTGCTTTGTGATATCTCTAAGAATTGAACGATAACTGCTAATAAGTATATATCCATAGATAAAAGTTCTTTGAGTCAATGAAGAAAGTTCCTAAATGGCTTATAACAGTTCTAGAGAGCTTGACCGCCCCGGTGTACATTGGTCCAGCAATACAGTGCTCGCTGTGTGTACATAAGGGCAATCTGTACAAGAGTAAATCGCACGTAGTCAAAGATATTC
>JAPVRG010231055.1:0-13821 GCA_029783565.1 Rhagoletis cerasi | reverse complement strand
CAAGCTGGACCCCCCACTTTTGAGGTTTTAAAAAAAGTACTTAAAAATTGAGCACAAAAAATTTTTTTTTGGGAACAAATTAGCACATAATTCCTGGCTTTTCAATTTTGAAATCCGTCGTGGGGGGGGTCCAGCTTGACGGACCTGTAAATTTGAGTGCCCGAGTCAGCGACACTGCAAATACTACCACCGCGATACAAAAAATTTTAACATTAAATTATAAAACAGCGAGGCGTGTGCCAGATTTGCCATACACATACATATGTCCATATATGACGATAATCGTGAAGTGTTACTCGAAGAACTTGGACTAAAAAGTAGTCTCTTGTACATACGTACATACCTATGTATTTTTCTTTGAGTGTAACAAATTAAAAAAATATCACTGTGGAACTATTTCGGGGTACATAATTTCAAACCCTAAGAGGATTCTGGTCAAAGACCCGAAATTTTAAAATATCTCGAAAATCGTTCTGCTTTTATAATATGCGACTATCATACCAGGATTCTACGGAAAATTTTACATTAGATTGATGCATCAAATGTCGAGGTTATCAGAGTTTTTGAAAATTTTTTGCCTTGTTTTTAATTTTTTTGGTGCAAGTGTTTCCTAGCTGATCACAAAGAAAAAGCGGTGCTATCGTGCGAACTATCACATTGACAAAAAACTATTAAGACACGTTTAATAGGTAACCTTATGACAAAGAAAATGCAAAGGGAAACAGTTCGATAGAGGTTACCAATTTGTTCATCGGTAACCGGTGCATTATTTCAAACAAATTTTTTTTTTTCAAAGCTGCAGTCACCAAATGTCCGGTACGGAGTTTGAAAGCCCCAAGCCCCAAGACTTTTAACAATTCGACTCATCGACTTTTGCGTGACATTCATCTCTCGGGCCATGACTTTCTGTTTTCGGAGCGGATTTTGCTGAATTCTTTATTTGACAACTTTGATAAGTTGCGGCGTTCGAACTGTGCGTGGATGGCCCGACTACTGGCGGTCTATAACATCTCCAGTTTTCTCAAACAGTTTTATGCACCGGTATACGAACATGCGACTAATCCCTAGCGAGCGGAGCGTTTTGAAAATATCACCTTTTTCCTTTCACACTTGAACAGCGTTATAACAGCGGTCGGTTCTCGTTATCTGACCCCCTCTGTGGTGAAAGGTGAAACAATTTTGAATTCCCGTTACAGACCAACGCCTTACAGGTTATATTTCATAAGCCATATGGTAATGTTCAACTTGCGTATGTTCAGCTTTTCTATTGGAATGGGTGTGTTTAATGTTGTAACAGTATTTATGTCCATACCAAGTAGGTGAGGATCTACACTTCTCATTGATGGCATTACAGAGTTCTATATTAGTATATTCAAAATTATATTCGGTTAATGCAATTTTTTAGGGCAACTCCAATTATTGCCATCACATTAAAAATTTAAGTTACTTTGCTTGCTGGCACAATAAATCTTTCTAGTCCTTGGAGTTAAACAAATGATAAAGCTGATTTGATTAAATATTTGTGGCACGAAATTAATGAAAATTGGCTCAATATGAGCTGAGTAAGAGGGCATTGAAAAACTTTCAGAGGAGAGGATAGGGGAACGAATTTTGAGACAAGCTTTCGCAAAATCTTATTTCGTCAATTGTTGACCGAATACATATCGTTTTTTCAGCTAAAGTGGCCGCTCACATACATATGAAACTGACAGTTGAGTGAATTGTGTGATTTCGTAAGAAGATGGGTTCCCGTATCGGACGAAAATCACTTTTTTCACAACTTTTTACGCGCGACACAACAACAATGCAATTAGTGAATAATAATCGGCTGAAATGTAGCCAATGAAAACAGCGGCTTTGTTTACGTTAACGGTTTCTTTGTATTATGTCATTTAAATAAACTCCAAATATTGATTTCGCAAGATCAATGGAAACGTTCTACCACGGCTCTGGAGACGCTTCCAGGCTTGCGCCATTAAAAACCTTGAAGAGGATTTGAAAGGCACTTTCTTAGTTATATGTTCTTACAAACAAACGGCCATCAGCGCTTTATCGTCAAAGAGTGTTTTGATTATATTGAACTCTTGGCAGTGAGGAACGGAGTAACAGTACTGCGTATAGGGATGCAAGTCAAAAAAATACATCGATGTTTTTTTCGATATGATGCATCGAAATATTGCATAGATGCATATCGATATATCGTATAAAAACACCGATGTTTTCGATGCATCGGATGAAAATATAAACAGTTTATTTCAAATAAATATATACAACAGGAAAATGAAACAATAGGAATTTCAGTAAATGTTTAATTATTAACTCAAAGTGGAAAGTATTTGATGGTTTAAATAGTGGCAAATCCCAGTTGTTTTTGTCTAATGTTTTTAAAATTAAATTTTGTTAACCCGTTTTGCTTGCAATCTATTGTGCTGCTGATTGAGCCTTCGTAACAAGTCTTTCGGAAGGTACTGAACTGGCTACATTTGGTAAATGTTTACAAGCTATTGAAACAGCTTTGGAAATTGCTCTTTAAAATCCGCCCAAATTTCCGAAATATTTTCATTTAACCGACCAACACTTTCCTCGCTACTTTAAATTTCCAGTTTCTATGCACAAATTTGTGATGATCGCTCCAAAGATTGAAATCTTCTGAAGTTCGGTCCGATTTATCTGAATCGGATTCGCCATGGCTTTCGTCGGGACTAATTTTCGATAAATTTTTAATTTTTTGGATGGCGCCTGCGCAAGCTAACGGATCAAAAAGAAAATTTTAATCATTCAAATTTTTCTCGTCTTACTAGCAACATAAAAATGAATTAAGTTTTGTTAACTTTTTAAAATAAAGTTTTATTAAAAAATTAACATCCTGTGAATTATCTACAATCACTTGCAGCACAGCTTTTTATTTCAGTATTGTAAATTTGTAAGCATAAGCCGATGCATCGAAAAAAAAATACATCGATATATCGATGTATATCGGAAGGTCCAAAACATCGGGTTTACTCGATGCATCGAATAGCAAACATCGATGTTTCCGATGCATCGATGTTTTTTTTGCATCCCTAACTGCGTACCATTAGAACACTGCCTTAGACAGGCGGTGGTTATCCTTTCGGTATAAAGGCTACTAAATAATAGCTCTCTTAAACAGAGATGCCGTCAGGTTTCGCGCTGCGTATTAAATCGGATATACACAACTGACTGCGTCTGCGTTGCGGACGGTGTTATTACTTTCTTCCATACAAAAAAATTTGGAAAATTCTTTGTATGGAAGAAAATGCGTGAAAAAAAATTGCCAAAAATCAAGGCGATTTTCTAGCAACTTCAAACTTGCACTTTGTTAGACTAAAATTCAATGGGCTACAAAACTGTATACCTGACATTTTCTTAAAAAATCTGATTGGAAACTTGCAAATTTGGACGAAAATTTATTGAATTTTCGTGAGTTTTGCACAAAGTTTAGAGATTTAATTTTTATGTTTTCTATTGTAGAATTTGCAAGCCGCTGTGGTGTAGTGGTAAGCAGTGCGTGCTTCCGCTCCGCAGGCCTGGGTTCAAGCCCTGGTCAAAGCAACATCGCAAAAAAATTTAGAAAAAAGTATTTTTCTTAACAGCGGTCGCCCCTCGGCAGGCAATGGCAAACCTCCGAGGGTACTTCTGCCATGAAAAACCTTCTCACAAAAATACAATCGCCGTTCGGAGTCGGCTTAAAACTGTAGGTCCCTCCCATTTGTGTGACAACATTAAGGCGCACACCACAAATCGGAGGAGAAGCTCGGCCAAACACTAACATATGTGTAAGCGCCAATCAATTATTAATTATTATTGTAGAATGGACCATATTTTTATAAATAATTACCGGAAAAATATTAGAATAAAAATTGTTGCATATATTATGCAAAATTCGCTGTGCCGATACTTTTTTCCGGCAGTGTACATATACTAAGAAAAAAGTAACATGATTTTTTTAAACAGTCATTTTTGGTTTTTCCATGATAGCGATTTGAAGTTTTTGAACAGAAAAAGTATTTTTTTGAACAAACTTAAATATAAATTTGTTTGATCGATCACAGAGTGGTGTTGTTTGGAATCTTTTTATCGAGAATGAGTTCAGCTCAATAAAAAATGTCCATACAACACCACTCTGTAACTATTAAAATGTACAATGCCTTAATTCAAAGTGAACATTTCAAAACACACTTACATGTTGTGACTGTAGCTGAGTGCGCAGAGATGCTTGCTACAATTTGTTAGCCTTCAGAAGGGTCCGGGTTCGAATGCCATTAGACGGACCATACAGTTTTTTAATTTTTTTCGGTTTTTATTAATAACGAAAAAGTATCTGTAAAGTGCAGAATGAAATCGTATTCAAACGAAAAAAATATCCAAAAATAAATCTGTTTAAAGTAAACAAAAGGTCGTTTAGCGCCAAATCATATGTGTTTTAGTTTGAAATAGAGATGGGCGCGGGCCTAAATTTTCAGGCCCAGACCGGCACGAGTTTAAAATAGGAGGGTTGCCACGTGCTTAAAAAATCAAATCCAACTTAATTCATATATTAATTGAAATATGTCTCACAGTGTCAGACGAAAGATTAAAGAAGATTTTGGTTTGAAAATACTTTTGAAGAGGGTTACCCCCTCTTTGAAGAGACGAATTTAGTTAACTTATACACAAAATAAATGAAATATTAAAATATATGTGCCAAATGAAAGCATTAAGAAATATTTATTTTGAAATTTTTTTTTGATTTGGGTCGCCACCTATTCGAAAAGTCATATATATCTAACTATGTATATATATGATAAGTAAAGCCATTTTTGGAAAGGTTATCAGATCTGCACCTTTCTTTCGACTTTAAAAAATGAGATGTGAAATTAAGGAGCTTGGCCTACAGATGTGCAATAAGGTTTTGGTTCTTGAAGTTATAACTTCTTTTGGCGTGAAAACCCGACACCATGCAAGACCGCTTTTCACTTAGAAATGTCTGAAAGGATTTAGAAGCAATTTGCCACCGTTATTTTACACAGAAAAATTTTAAGACTTAAAATATGGCAGTACATTATCTGGTGCTCAGATAGGTTTTAGTGATCAAGAAAGGACTTTAAAGTAGGGCTTTATGCTTTCTCATAACGCATCATAAATACAAAACTGGAGCTTGAAATTCGATAGTAAAACTGAATTCCATCGATACCATTCAGTAATTTTTCTAGACCTGCGCTTGAGCTAAGGCCAGCCAAAGTTGAAGCAATCGATGCGTTTAGAATGTAACTAATTTCCTTAAAAAAATCTCAACTCTAACGCGTCAACTACGAATATACAAAGGTCAACTGGCTTTCATCCCACAGTGCTAGATTTATTCACTTTTACACATCTCAGCAGAAGTGAATAAATCTGAGCTAGTTAACGGCAAAAGGTCAGATGGTTTATTTCATTTATTTTAATAAATCATAAATAAATTTGCTACATCACTGTTCATCACTGTGTACTATACTTCACTGATTATTACAAGTTTAGTGCAATAAAAATAAATGATAAACCATTTCACTATTTTAGTTCACATCTTTTGTCTTATCTGAACTCGATGCTTTACGTCAGACAATCCAAAAAACCCGAAGACACATAGCCATCATTACTTTCTCTCCGCTACGCAACACGCTGCTAAAGTTGTACTTTATCTTTTGATTTCTTGTGCTTTTGGGTAGCATTCACTCTGCGGCGCCCGCAGGAGGTAAAAATGCGTTTGATGCGAAAGACAAAGCAATCTCCCATTGCTTTCGCTTTGAAGCGGGGTAATGGTGCAGACATAAAATGGCAAGTGAAATGTACTCTTTACATCACATACTTTATTATTTGAAACATAACAATGGGTGGCCCTACAGTCGCGACATAATCATAGATCTTAATTGTATACGATATTCTTTGTTTGGTAAGGTATTGTTCGCGATTTCTTAGGATAAATGAATTTTCGTAAACGACCCATCTTTTCTTATATTAGATCACTTGAAGTGTTTTTATCGTATTTTCGTGTTCACTGGGGATAGAGTTTCTTTACTCCCAAAAAACACATTCGTTTATACACCTAATGTATGCACATGCATGTGTATCTATGTATGTAGCTAGTAACGTACCCTTTTTGCCTCATCGCTTTAGAAGAAAGTCATTTTTTAAATGTTTTAAAAATAAAACACGCCGCAGAATTTGCGATGTGTGGAACTGTGAATCACTCAATAACTGTCAAATCAAACGACTGACATTTCCCTGTGTCAGTTATATGGCTGGATGCTCGACAAGGTGTGACTAGAATTCCTAAATATTGACAAAAAAAACTCTAAGTTGCAATATTGCATTCGATAAACTACGTTTGAGTGTAAGCATGGTACATATGTATGTATTTACTTAGCAGGAAATTCGATTTGCAACCAACAATTTTTGATTGCTAGCCTTTTATCTCTTAGCCAGATTCGAGCCGAACTAAGCAATTTCAGGGCACAAAAAAAAGGATTTTTTTTCTAACCCTGATCACATCAACTTCCGTTCATAAAAATAAGAAAAGCTATCAGAACATGCATTGATCTGTTTTGTAGAAAAATATGCAGTCGTTATTGATACTCATGACGACTTTCGTCGAATCAAATAAAGCGCGCCAGTTTCTTTTCTCTGCCCACTGACGTCAATTGGAAATGCCAAGTCAAGCCAAGTTATTCTCCACCTTGTCAAGTGTTACCTGGTTTTGGCGTAGTTCCGGTTTTTGAAACTTATATCAAAAGAATTATTTAGGACTTTAATCCGTTTTGTCTAGATTGTTTTATAAGTGCTTCGAGCGCACAATTTAATAAAACAAGTAAATTACTATGGCTTGAGGAATTTAAAGTGATTTGCGACAGAAACAAGTAATTATTTGATATTTAAAAATTTTACGAGAAGTATCAAGCTTTTGGATGCATATTTACGGTGAAATTATTGCCTGGCTTGTAAAATTAGCAAAACGGCCAGTTCCAAATATGTTCCTTTAAGTTTAGGTCCAGTAGAAGTGGTTAACAATGAACAAATTTCTACTTCGCTTCGTTATCCTCAATTTTACACCTCCTGTTACAGCGATCGGTCATGGAAGGGAATCAGACAACGTTCGCCCTTTCACAAATGGTGAAAATTATTATTTAATCCGTTCTAGGCATCGAAATTAAAGTTCTCGATGGAGAAAACCACACTCTTCTAGTCGTCCTTCCAAGACATATGAGTCGTGTTTCTTAACGTTGTGCATTAATTGATGCCCCTTTTTGAAAATTTCTGAACACGAGTGCATAGAGCAATTCGTATTCTACATTGTGGTGCCATGAACATCAACGTTTTTCTTTAATTTTAGTCCACTATCTCGATAAAAAGATGCTGACCTCATAATGGAATTTTTGTTATATCCGTCTAGCTTTTGTCTTTTGGCTCAATTTCATGTTTCTTTCATACGATGCGGCGAGCCGGCTTCAGCTATCAAAAACATTTGAATTTCCTTGAATATTTTTCTCAACAGATCGCCTGCATAGTCCGAGATCCTCGAAGCCCTCAATTTATGCATTTTTGCAGTTGAAAATGTGCCTAACTCGCCCGTTATTACTCTCTTATAGTTCTTAATGTCCTTTAAATTCTTGAAAATATTTTAAGGACAATTTTAATAACCTTACTATACTCACAAAAATACTATGCGTACTTGTGCCTATTCCAGTGAATCAAAATATTAAGCATAATTTTTGTGTAGTTTGCTAAAAAGCGGAATAAAAACCAAAATAATCTAACTATTTTCTTCTTTTTCACCACTTGCCTCCTAAATGGACCATCCTTTGGAATAAGATTAAAATGAAGCTTCTCCGATGTTCACATGTCCAGGTGTAAGCTCGGATCTTGAAGAAAAAATATGTACCTATTCAAGTGAATCGAGGTATATAGCAACGTTATAATAAAAGTCATTCAAAAGTACATATGCCTGTAAATTTAGCCAACTAACTTCTGATAAACCGATAGTTGTATAAAGAGGGGGCCGAGGGGGGGTTTTTTTTGTATTATGATACTGTGGCGAATACTGTGAACACACGAATTAGTTAAAGCGAACGATCGCGAAAGAGGTAGAAGCGCGACACCGATAAACGACAATGGAAATATACTGGATGCAAGTATGTGTGTTTGTTCGCTGCAATACAAGTACGTGTTGCTTTCGCTGCAGATGATGCTAGAGAGGGACGGGAATTCTCGATAACGAGAACCTTCGTTTGGAAGTTTCTAGAGATGAGAGCGCAGGTATATAAGCGGGAGTTTGCACCGCACAAAAAAAGGAAACAACCCTTTTTACCACATAACGGTATGTTTCAGTATCGTGAAAAAATGATGTTTAATACGTGCGCCGGGTAATTAATGTTCGGTTTCGCCCGAACTTAGACTTCTTTACTTGTTCTTTTTTTTGTAAATCTAAAAAAAAAAAAATATTTGGCTTGGCTTAACTGTTATCATCTAATGCCTGGGACACACATGTGGTATAGAAACCATAATTTCAATATTGTAGTTTGCCGTTGCTTAGCAACACCTACAATGATTCGTAGTATGGGGGTGACACACGTGTGGTATAGGTCGTGGTATTGATATTATACTACGATGTGTGTCTCTAGCATAACTGAAACAATAAAATTCAGTTCTTAACAGTTAAGATTGTACTTTTCCAAAATAGTTGGATCCCTGATCTTTGTAGGGGGCATCATGGGAATGAAAAGGACATCAACAATTGTCTTCTACGAAAATGTTTAAGCCTTGATTTTTTAATTTTTGAAATGCATCATAACAGTTATTTTCGGTCCGTTATTAAAAGTGTCAAAAGAGCACTTTTCTCATTTTTCGAAATTTTGTTGTAGAATAACCATTCAATGTGGAATATTTTGAACTACATAAAACGCTTGAATATCCCCCTTTTACCCAAAGGGCAAAGAATTATGCATATGTTCCGCAAACAAGGCACAAAAGCTTTTTTGAAATAATAAATGTAGCAAATGCAACATTGAATATCCTAATTTTTATCACATCCATGCGAATTTTTTAAAAGTTAGCTTATTGTACGTAGTAAGGTGGAATTTCGAAAGAGCATATTGAAATGTATGACCAAACGTAAACAATTTTAACCTACTTACATTTCTCCGATTATTCACAAGTTTTCGAAACATTTGACAGGTAAGCCGAGCTCTTCTAAAAGAGAAATAATACAAAAGTAGGAGTGCCAGCTACTGTCGAAATTCGACCAGTTTTCTAGTGTTTTCTAAAAAAATTTTTTCCCATTCGAGTTTAATGGCTGGCAATTTCTCTATTAACCATATTGTTTGTAAAAACTTTAACAGTCAGACAAGTGACCCTAGCCTGAAGCATTTTCCAACCAATTTTTAAACATTAAAAACTCTCCTTGGGTAAGCAGAAATAAAAAAAGCAAACAAAGAAACACGAAGTTAACCAAATTTTAAAAACATAACAGCTCTCCTTAAAAACAAAAACAGAAACCAAAAACAGAAAAAAAAAACAAAAAAAGTAAGTTAATAATAATAATGTTTTGGCCGAGCTTCTTCTCCAATTTGTGGCGTGCGTCTTGATTTTGTTACACAAATTGAGGGACTTTCAGTTTTACGCCGCCTCCGAACAGCAAATGGATTTTATGAGAAGCTTTTTCATGGCAGAAATAAACTCGGAAGTTTGCCATTGTCTGCAGAGAGGTGGCCGCTATTAGAAAAAATTTCGATATTGCTGGGACTAGAATTCGAATCCTGAACCTACCGAGTGGTAGTGCGCCCCTCTAACCACTCGACTATGGTAAAAAATATTTTTAAAACAAGCTTTATAAATATGAACCAAATCGGACCACAAGTACAGGGTTTGCGACTTCCACGCCACCTATCGGCACAATTTTTTGTGGAGTTATTTCTTCCACGTATTCGTCTTCGAATTCGCCATGGTTTTCGTATTCGTCTTCGTCGTCGTATTCGTCCTCGTATTCGTGTTCTTCTTTGGTTGGTCTTCATATTCGTTTTCCGAATTGTCTTCGTCGTCATACTCGTCTTCATATTCGTGTTAGTCGTCGTATTCGTATTCGTTTTGGTCTTCGTATTCGTATAAGTCTTCACATTTGTGTTCGTCTTCGTATTCGTCTTCATGTTCGTCTCCGTTTTCGACTCCGTCACCATATTCGCTTTCGGGCTCGTATTCGTGTTCGCTTGCGTTTAAGAAAGGAAACAAAATGCGAAAACCCAACCAATTTTGAAACCATAACAACCCTTGTGTTCTACAGTAAAATACCTTTCAAATAGTGATTTCAAAAACGATCCAGTAGAACAGCTAAACAAAGAGGAACAAATGTCACGTTAGCCTACTTATATGTACGAGTATATAGATTTTATGTATTACAATATATAAGCACTATTTAAAAACACAAAATTCAATCAGTAAATTTTCTCTATTATGACCTATGTTAAAACCTAAAACCTGAAACCAACAAGAGCAAATACGAAAAAATGACCTTAAAGAAACAGAAACAAAATAAAAAGCGAAGATAATACACCGTTAGCAATAGCAAACCAAATACAGCTCAAATTGAAGAGCTTGCAACAATAACTACATACAGATACGGAAATTTTGGGACGGCGATTGCAGCGGTATTTTTCAAACAATTTCGGAACCATAAAATCTCTTACTATCGACAGAAAAATACCTTACCAAGGTGTTTTTGGTTTCAAAATCGGTCCAGTGGAACCGCCAAACGAATGTAGAAACCTGTTGGGTACCGCAACACCAAGAAGGCGTAAAAAAATAAGCAGTTAAGAAAAACATATAAATACGCACAAAAACGCACATATCGCTGAAACCGGGTTGTCTCCAAATCAAATTTGACAAGGGATGACGCAAATTCGTTCCAAATACATCATGTTTAAAGAATATTATTTCTTACCTTTGGACCTAAAATGCCAGTATTTCAGCTTTCATTTTATACACAAGATTCTATTTCACGTCTATGTATTTCTATAGAAATTCAAAAAATACAAAAAACTTGTTATTTTACACTTTAAATCCCAAATACCTCAAAAACCAGAGCCAATTGAATTTCAGGTTCTGATTCTACGGAAAAAAATATATAAGAACCAGTTGTCACTGGCTGTCCCGCACGCAGTTAGAATTTCGTTGGGTTGAGTAATGTTACTCATCTAACCGTGCAAACTTGAAAACGCGTAAATTTAAAAGTTTACACAAAGTGTTATATGAACGCAGCTCATTAAGCAAAATGTCAAAAGCATCCAAAAATAAAAATTTATTATTCTTTAGAAATAAATTATCGCATCTAATTTAAAAATGTTGAAAAATTTCGGTAAAAGTTATATTAAGTTTGATTTCAAAAGTTTCCATCAGGGCTGCACAAATATATAAACAAAAAAATTTCGTTTCTTTATTTTCTTAAAAAACTTTCCAAAAAAAGTCGTTTTTTAGTTATTAAAAAAATAAATATAAAAAAAATTTCGTTCCGTTGATTATAATTTGATAATTATCATACAAAAATATCAATACTATTTCGTTTCAATATTCTTATCTAATAAAAAAAAACTGGGAACATGTACATATCGGTGGTCCTCTGCAATTACGACACAATTCAAAATTCAACAAAAACAAAACCCTTACTACTGTTAAGTGTATCGTGGCTCTAATCTTTGTCTTAACCATGTCTAATCCTTGCAACTTACTTTAGTAATCCTTAATACATACTTACTTCAACAATGACAATTCAATGCGTCATTATTACAAAGGACCATCGATATGTAGCCACATACATAAATTGACTAGCTTTTATCCGCGGGTTTCACCCTACGTAACTTACTACTTTTCCATATACTTGCAGTTGAAAATACAGCTTTGATGAATTTTAAAACAATGTCTCGTAGTCACAGTTAAGATAAAGTCTACTGTAAAGTTAGTTCCAGTTTTTTAACATGACCATCGACCCATATTTTAATATTTCATATAACTTGTGTATAATTTAATTTAATTTGACTTTCCAAACAGGTGGCAACTCTCTTAAAAATATAACTACTAACCTTCTGCTTGCGGAGACGAACCGTTCGACATCCATATTTTAATATTTCATATAACTTGTGTATAATTTAAATAAATTTGACTTTTAAAATTGGTGGCAACCCTTTTTAAAATATAGCTAAGAACCTTCTCCTCTCCGAGACAAAGACGTTGGTGTACGTGTTTCCACAATCGGATGTACGGTATTGACGTTATTAAATTTGACTTTTCAAACAGGTGGCAACCCTATTTAAAATATATCTAATAACTTTTTCCTCTCCGAGGCGAACGCGTTCGTCACAACGTAACGTAAACATAAACATCGATCATCAAAATGGCGTCGTGTCTAGAGCTCTTGTTGAAAGTCGACAATCCGACTATTCGATTAGCCGAATTGTCGATTAGCAATTTTTTTGGATGTTGAAAGTCGAGCAACAAGTATTCGATTAACCGTCTGAAATCAACTAACCGTTAATTTTCGACTAACCGCTCGTCATCGAGTAGTCTGAAAATCGACTAACCGAAATAATTCGAATAGTGACAATTGCTCACAAAATTTTTTTTTTATTTTAAAACAAATTAAAAATTTGCCTTTAAAATGAGTTCACGCAAGCGCAAACTTCACTATATTCGAAATCGGGTTTCGTCAATAAGTACAAGTCTCCATCACATTCATACACATGAACATACATAAAAATATATTTGTTGATATAAAACAACTAGTCGAAAAATCGAAAATGAACGGTTAGGCGACTAGTTGTTTGTGAGCGGTTAGTTGAAAAAGTTGAAAAGAAAATTGATAACATTTTTTGATACTCAATTATTTTGATTTTTTTTTTGATAACACAGTTCGACAAATTTTGACTTTTTTCCATCACCTGAGTACAGGGGCGTAGCCAGAGATGAGCCATGGGGGGGGTTTTACTCAATCATTTTTCATCAATCATTTAATTCTGAATTAAAAACCAGAAGAACACTAAAACATGGTATGCTATGCACATAAATAATTTTATTAAGAAAAAATCACCAATTCAAAGATTTGTATTAAGTGTAAGTTCTATAATATAACAAAAAATGTGTGTCAAGGATCAAAAACTCAGCTTAAAAAACACTTTCATAGCGCAAAATGAATACGCCTGTTTTTCATTTTCGCCATTTCATCAGAAATTTCTTCTGCCGTGATTTCCATATCTTTATGGATGGAAAGCGAAGCAAGGCCATTAAGTCCTCCTTCGCTCATTGTATTTGTCAAATAAGTTTTTATAAATCGTAACGAGGAAAACGGCCTCTCATTTGTAGCGGTAGTTACCGAGAGAATAGATAACACTTTGATGAGAAAATGTACATTAGGGAACGTAGCGGGATCGCATTGCTGAAAATTTTGTATATATGAAAATCTTTTAGTATTTGAAAAACATAAATCTTTTAGTATTTGAAAAACATATACATTAAGCAGATCCAATGCATGCATTCTCTTTCAAAAATTTTTGTTATGTAAAAATGTTTGCTATACACTTATTTCGGCCAGTCCGGTCATTATGTTTCCTCGACAGGGCAACAAATCAGCATATTTTCCAATTAAAAACTTTGCGCATTCATAACTTTGTGTGTTTGGGAAGAGTACGTTAAAGGATTATAAGAGGTCATTATGATTCAAAAAGCGATATTCTAAGTTTTGAAGAGCAGCGTCCAAAAAGGGAATAAATACATTTATGCGAAAATAATCTTCTACATTTGTAAGAT
>JAPVRG010231046.1:0-10561 GCA_029783565.1 Rhagoletis cerasi | reverse complement strand
AAATCTAGCATCAGTCTGATGCTAAGAGAAATATGGCTCAATTTAAGATAAACTCTATTTTGTTTCATCATTAATTTAGGCAATTTTAATTAACAGCACCGACAAATCGATATATATACAAACAAATTTTCGGCTATAGTTAAAACAATTGTAGTTTTTATATTAAATTCTTTGTTTACAATTAATTTTTTAATGTTTTAGTATGTTTTTTTTAGCATGTTTTTCTCACCGTGCGAATTGATCGTTATTGATACGGATCTGAATGAACGTTCGGAACGGAGCTGTTTGTCAAATACATACGATTTCGAACTTGAATAAATGTACATTTATTAAATGCGATAGCATGAACGCTCTTCGAAAATATATGTTCGAAAGTGCTAAATGTTGCATTTTAAATGCAGCAAAAACGCTGCATAACTGATAAAATTTTCGAGCGTTTTTCCTGTCGGCCAGCATTTCAAGCTCTTCGCACTCACGTATTTCGGCCTCTCTCTTCTTATTGCGGCAAATACATCTCGCTTCCTTCCTTATAGCGGCTCCACATGGCTCGCATTGCGCCCGATCGCAGCGTGGCCCTGTAGGCAGCATCTTTTTTCTCTGCAGCTTCTTGACATTCCTCATCGTACCAGTTGTTCTTTCGGGCTCGCTGAAATCAGATTACTTCTTCGGCGGCGGTACTTAATGAGCGGAAAATGTGGTTCCACAGCTCGCGTATGTCGGGTTGTTGAAGAGTGCCTCAGAGAGCAGGTGTGAGAGCCGAGTAGCAAATAAATTAGCCGTCTGTTGTTATTGCAGCTTTTCGACGTTCAGCTTTCATTGCATTGTTGGACTCACATTTTTTGATGCACAGAGGCGGGTGCGTATCTTGGCTGCAACAAGATAATGGTCCGAGTCAATGTTTGGCCCTCGGATCGTACGTACGTCTAAAACACTGGAAGCATGCCTTCCGTCTATCACAACATGGTCGATTTGGTTTCTCGTTTTTCGATCTGGAGACAGCCATGTAGCTTGATGGATATTTTCATGCTGGAACCTAGAACTACACAATACCATGTTTCGGGCCCCGGCGAAGTCGATCAGCCTCATCAAGAGATGTTGAAAAATTTCGCTTTTATGCGGATTGTGGCTAGACGTTCGTCCACCGGGGTGAACGCCAGTACTTGGCGACGAAGTCTCTCTCCCACCACAAATCTAACACCGAATTCGCGCTCCTTTACGTGGCAGCTGTAGTAGACATCGCAAGGACCCACGTGTTCCTTGCCTTGCCCCGTCCATCGCATTTCTTGGATGGCGGTTATGTCAGCCATTTTCTTCCCGAGGACATCAACCAGCCGGGCAGAGGCACCTTCCCCACTGAGGGTCCGGATATTCCAGGTGCATACCCTCAAATCATAGTCCTTTGTCCGTCTGCCGTGGTTGTCAACAGAAAGGGGATCTCTTCCGAGGCTGTTTTTTGTTTTTAATTGGGCGGGGATTTAACGTGGCGGGACCCAAACCCTGCGCACGTGGTGTTTTAGGTCTTCTCACTTTAGCTCGCTCCCAAACGGGTGTTTGGTCGCTACCCAGAGGATACGTGGATATAAATATCCGGACGTTGTGAGCTGCGTACGCACAAGAATCACTTCTGGCCATCCCCAGGTGGATGACAGTCAAAAGCTTTTCCCACCTACGTGGACTTCTGCGCACCGAACCATCCGTGTGTTCGCAGTATTCGCCACAATATAAACAAACAAATTTTTGGCTATGGTTGAAACAGTTGTAGTTCTTATATTAAATTCCTTGCTTAAAGTTTTTTTGGCATAAGTAAAGAATACGAGCCGTTTCGACAGAGAAAGACGGGGAATGGGATTTAATAGAGTTTTGAATGCTGAACACATATATACCAATTTTATATTGCGGAAATAAAAATTGTGGAAGATATTTAGGGTTAAAGATGAAATTTTGGATTTCGAAAACTGTTAATATCTTGGAAACCAATTAGCCGTTTGAAAAATTAAGGACGTTCGAAAGGTATTTGAAAAACCTTTTGTTTGATATACATACTGTGTGAATTCGTGTATGATATTTGTGGAAAAAAGAGATTTAGTAAAAATATATGCAAAAAATTTGTTTTTATGGATTTTTTCCAAAAAATGCCTTATTAACATAGTCCATAAATATATTTTCTGAGATATATATTCAATTTCCTTTGGTTTGATGTGTCTTGTGACTACTTTATCTTTGCCTTTTGCTATATATTTAGCTTTTTACTTTATCGCCAAACGATTATTTTATACCTTACAATACCCAAAACAGTATTACGCTATTGTTTAGTTATTTGCACTACGATTTCGTGTTATTG
The DNA here is from genome assembly GCA_029783565.1 of Rhagoletis cerasi. NCBI lineage: Eukaryota > Metazoa > Arthropoda > Insecta > Diptera > Tephritidae > Rhagoletis > Rhagoletis cerasi. The sequence goes on along the minus strand of JAPVRG010231046.1, from coordinate 8,220 downwards.
TGTCCAAATGGGTTAAACATTCTTGTAGTCAAGGGCTTAAACTTTATTTAAGTACCAAATTTTATAATTTTTGGCCACTAATTTATTAATGAATTTGGTTTGAAAAATGCATTTTTCTGCAAATGTCGGAAATAAGCGTACATTAATTACTCTTATTCTGCCTTAAAACAACCAATTAATCAAAAAATGTTTATGTTTACATTCACTGAACACATTACGTTATTTGTTATTAATTCTTTTATTTATTTAGTTTAACCTAATTTATCGTAATTTATTAAAAAAAATCACTCTTGCGCCTTTGATTGCATATGCAAATTAAATGGCGGACTTAGCCTGTCAAATAGTACGAATAGAGAGACAAAAGGAAAATATGCATAGTGAAATAGTGAAAATTAAAATCGACATCACTATTGATTACAACAAATTTTTTATACCCGGGTACATCACTGGGGCGGCAGCCCCAGGTGTACCACACAGAAAGGAGAATTCTGGTTACCTCATCCTTTCCCAATGCTACATCACTTGGGCGGTAGCCCCAGTTGGTGCATACCAAAAGGAGAATTCTATTTGGTGAGGGTTATAATCCTAAAGTGCGGCCGAAGGCCGCCCACGCGGCCATTAAAATCTGCAATGGTTTCGATTAGTTGGGTTATATTTCAGTACAAGCTGCTGTGGCCGCTGTGGTGTAGTGGTAAGCAGTGCGCGCTTCCGCTCCGCAGGCCTGGGTTCAAGCCCTGGCCAAAGCAACATCGCAAAAAATTTAGAAAAAACGTTTTTTCTTAACAGCGGTCGCCCCTCGGCAGGCAATGGCAAACCTCCGAGGGTACTTCTGCCATGAAAAAGCTTCTCATAAAAATACAATCGCCGTTCGGAGTCGGCGTAAAACTGTAGGTCCCTCCCCTTTGTGTGACAACATCAAGGCGCATGCCACAAATCGGAGGAGAAGCTCGGCCAAACACTAACATATGTGTAAGCGCCAATCTATTATTATTATTATTATTACAAGCTGCTCAGTTTGCCTCTGTAAATGGTAATTTTTCCTCATTTTCAAAAGGTTCTCCAGGGGTCTGTGGGAAGGTTAGAGGGGGGGAGGGGTGGATTTTTGTAAAGTTTGATTAATTCTAGGAGAATTCTACTTAGTGAAAAGTTTATGAAAACAAATTTTATATAAAATTTATTTACACCGAGAACTGGGGTATAGAAAGGGAAAAAAATTTTCCTTATATTGAATGTAAGATAACAGTATCTTAATAAGGCTGATTTCGAAAAAAAGCGGTTTAAAAGGAATTTTTACATAAATTTTTTATTATAACCTATTTTAATCAGAAATTTAAAAGGCAAGGTACAAGGAATGCACACCAGAAGAACGGTGTTTTAATTTCCCTTAAAACTGCATACTTACTTTCACAAACGCTTCACTAGTTTTGGCGATATTACGGGTTTTCAAAAAGCAAATTTTGACCTTTGCCCTTCCATATCTCGCTTATTTTTAATTTCCGCAAGTAAATTTTAGTACCGCTCTATCGACCCCTATTTTTAGTTTTCTTCCCGTAGCTGTTTAGCTCAACTCCTACGAAACTGTTGGCAACTGTTGAACCCAGCAATTACGTCTTAGAAACGGCTTCATGAATATGTTGCCAAATGAACAGCTGATAAATATAAACAAACAAAATTAAATAGTTGCGCCGATTATATATCCAATTCAACGCAGCGCTGCCAGCGTTTTGAAAAATCGTTTAAAGTTATTATGAATTAAATATTTTATAATTATAAAGTAAACATCATAATAAACATGTATTTAGTCAACGTAGTATTATTATAAAATATTTAGGATATTTTATCACTTCAATAATACAAAATTAAACAAATTAGTTTGCAGCTGCCACCTAACAAAGCGGCGTTGTATTTAATGTAAGCGGCGTTAGTCTTTTCGATCAGCTGTTTAGGCTGAGCCAACACGTTGAGTTCAGGTAGCGAAAAAATTCGACGATGAAAAAAAGGGCGGAAAGTTGCCAACTGTTGAGCTGAGCGGAACTACTCAACTGTGCGTTTCTAAGACAAACCGTCAACGGTTAGACAACAGCTACGTCTTATGAACGCGCCCACTAACGATCAATTGGCAAGGTGAGAAAAACATGCTAAAAAAATACTAAAACATTAAAAAACAAATTTTAAACAAAGAATTTAATATAAAAACTACAACTGATTAGCCACAGCCGAAAATTTGTTTGTATATATCGATTTGTCGATGCTGTCAATTAAAACTGCCTAAATTAATGATGAAACAAAATAGAGATTATCTTAAATTGAGCCATATTTATATCAGCATAAGACTAATGTTAGATTTGCGTGTTTTTTTTTTGTTCAAATAATGTAAAATAAAAAAAGAAATCTCGATGGTCGATCACGGAACGCAGCTAGTAAATCCTCTGTATGTATACGCGAGAAAAGGAATGTTGCCCCTTTTTATACCTTTCATGAACATGAAATGGTATTATAACTTTGGTCCGATGGTTGTAAGTACTAGAATAAGAAGAGATAGACCCATCAAAATGTATACTTACATGATCAGAACCTCCGCTATGGCAGGCACCTTGTCGTTGGTGCGGGGGCTTAGTCGAATTATGACCAGTCCTTATCAGCGGATGGCAGTGAAAGTGTGTCTTTATATCTGAATACTGGGCGAATGCACTCCATTCCTCTGGTTCGGGCTGCTTGTATACGGTGACCATGAACTGCCGACCCCCCAATCCAGGGTGTTAAGCGACACCGTGCCCATTGGATGGTTTGCAGCCAGGGGGTTTACCAGGCCGGCTGTGTTATAATGGCGCCTTCCTGATACCAGGCCGCCTCAGGGAGTAACGGTGGCCTTGCCGCGGCATGGGGTACTGCCGTGGTGGACCGATAATTCTGCTTTTATTGCCTAGACCACCGCGTCCGCCTCGTCGGGCAGGTGGTCGTACGAACAAGATGAATACAGCAAACAAAAATTTAAAACCTAAAAAATAACTTCGAACAGCGGAGGATCGTCGGATCCGGCATCCAAAGCTGTCTCTACCCCGGTTGGGGGTTCTGCAAAGGCGAAGGTATCTCCGGCTAATGCCGCGAGTGGGGCCTGCACGGCCAGCGCCGTAGGGAAACCGGAGCTGGCTAGCGATAAAGCTTCGAGCAGTAGAGGGTTGTCGAAATCGATACCCAAAGTTGTTGGTGAAAGCGGTGGAATTCTGCCGGTAGCGGGTAGCGCCTGTGCGAAATCGCACGGAGTATATGGGAGTGTAGTGCGTGGCGCAACCGCCAGCACCTCAGGGGAGGCCTAAACGGCGCGCCACGGCGGCGAGAAAAACTCGTTCGGACCGCCGCATGGCCGCCAAAATTTTAGAACGCTACGGCGATAAGTGTGCTGATGAATTACTGATCAGCATGCCCGAACGCTCGAGTGGGCTAAAAAGGTGGTTGGCGATGCGGAGTCTGCGACATCCACACAGAGAGTAGTCGCCGATGGAGCGAACGCGCTATCGACTCTGAAGCGGCAAAGGTTGAGAGAAGGAGAAACCTTTACCGTTAAAAAACTTCGCACGGGGCCGGCTCCTACGTTCAGCGAAATCGCGAATCTTGCCGTCTCTGTGGAGCTAGGGGTCATGGACCGCAGCAGAGTAGACGGTGCTATCAGCCACGAAGAGTGGAATCGTGTTGCGGCTGTCATGTCGGCGGTTTTTATGAGGGAGGTCAAGGGGAATCCCGGGCCACCACCTAGGTGTGAGTGCCGGACGGCACCATGGGCTGCATAAGCTCACGAGGTGCGCCGAAGAGCGGTCGGCGACGTTGTATAAGGAGGCAGTCTCGCTGGTGGGGGAAGTTTGGAAAGGTACCAAGCTAGTGGCCGTGGACAAAGCGGATCTTCCGATTCGTCCCCGAGCTCGAGTATGGCTCCCTACTGAGCTTACCTCTCCAGGGGAGATCGAAGGAATTGTGCGATACTGCAACCCATCCCTCCCGACACATAACTGGAGGGTTATCTGGCTGGAGAATACCGAGGAGTCCTATCGGCAAGCGCTGATACTGCTTAATGCGGAGTCCCTCGGTGCTCTCAGCGATACTAAGGGGGTCATATACTATGGCTTCGAGAAGGTAATCCTACGGATCCTACCGAATGAAGCCAAAGCGGATGACCCTCTGCCTCCAGCAGTGTTGGAGGAAGGGAAGCAGGCCATTGACTTCGCCAGAATGGAGTTGGGAGACTCGGCTCCATCGGATGTTGAGAGTATTGGGGCCAGCTCCTCTGCCTGGGGGTCCGTCTTCAGTCTCGAGAGACTGTTCGATGGGGTCGACGTAGGAAGTGAGAGCGCGGAACTAGCGCTCATTGAGAGTATTCTTGAGAATGAAGATTCATCAGATTAATCTCTAACACTCGAAGGCGGTATCCGCCAATCTTTTGCTCCACCTTGAGCAAGGTGGGGCTGACGTGGTTCTGATCCAGGAGCCGTGGCTGAGCAGTAGCGGTATCTCTGGGAACAGAACTAGGGACTACAAGCTGATAGCGGCGAGCAATGTGGGTAGAACTAGGGCCTGCATACTTATCAGAGATGAACTAAAATCTTTTATTCTGCATAATTTCAGCAATGAAGATATGGTGACGATCAGGCTGGAGAACTCTGGCTAATATCCGCCTATATGCCGCACGACGATGAGGTGGAGCCACCTCCAATGCTGCTGAGGAGCGCTCTAGCGGAAGCCAAGGGAAGGAAAGCTGGTGTTATGATGGAGTCCGATGCTAATTCGAGGCACTCAGTTTGGGGCAGCTCGGACACAAACTCGCGAGGTGAGTCACTTTTTGAGTTTATTCTAAGTGAAAACTTATTTATTTGTAACAGGGGGAATTCCCCTACGTTTATAACTGCCGCCAGGGAAGAGGTTCTTGACCTTACACTGGCTTCATCTGAGACAGCGCCTTTGATCTCGGATTGGAGGGTTCTGAGCGAACACTCCTTTTCGGATCATAGGTATATTGAATTCTCTTTGGACGAATGGCGTCCTCCAAGCAAACCCTTCAGGAATCTGAGGAGCACGAACTGGGATCTGTATAGCAGGAATCTTTGCCAAGCGCTCTCTGATGCCCCCGAAGTAAATCCGGTGCAGTAGGTGGAATCGCTAGATGACATTGTCGAAGTTTTCAGCTCTGTATGCAGAGATGCTCTTGAGAGCGCATGTCCGCTCAGATTTTAAAAAGGCAGAGGGAAACCTCTTTGGTGGACTGTAGAGCTCTCAGAGTTAAGGGCGTCGAGCAGACGATTTTTCAATAGGGCCCGCAGGAGTAAGTCGTCTTCTGATTGGGAACTTTATAAGATGGGACTAGGAATCATTGAGAGGAACTCTCTGGCCAGGGGAGGTACTCGGGACACGTTATCACCGGATAAAGAGCAGCTGGGGGTGCCATTGATCGCTTGTGGTACACTCTTGGATAGATAGGCCTCATGTCAACTCAGCGAACGCTGGGAGAAAACCACGACATGCGCGATCTCAAGGTCCTTTTGGCGGAGGGTGGACCGGGGGCGGTCGAGGGCACTCCTCACACTCACAAAGCCACAGCTCTCAGTTGGGGGTTGGGGGTTTTAACGGGTCACTGTCCTATCGGTATTCACGCCGTAAGGCTGAATATTCTACCGGACCCCTTATGTCGAAGCTGCCAGGAAGAGGATGAGGTGGAATCACCTCAAAACTACCTTCTTAGGTACCCAGCGTCTGCGAGGTTAAGGTTGAAGTACTTTGGCTCTCACTTTCTAAATAGCCCCGAAGAGCTCTGGGGCATTCAGATTAGCCGAATTCGTAATTATATAATCGGTTCGCAGCGTTTTATCGATAAAGTTTGGAGGGCTTTTAGAAATTGTGGTGTCACAAAGGAAAAACTCACATTGTCCAAGTGAGCTTTGGCTACACGGGGCTGCCACCTTACCTAACCTAACCTACATGATCAGAAAGTCGAGCTGAATCGATTTAGCCATGTCCGTCTGTTTGTATACAATCTTGTCCCTCAGTTTTCGAGATATCCGATTGAAATTTGGTGAGTGAGTGTATTTTTATAAAGTATTAATCATTTGTCGGAACCGGTAAAATTGGACCACTATAACATATAGCTCCCATACAACTGATTGTTCAGATATGAGATTTTTCGTTATAACTCCTTTATTAATGCAGCTAGGAAATTTTGCACTGTTTTCACTAATTGTCAACACAATACTTACACTGAAAATGATAAAGATCGGGTCACTATAACCTATAGCTGCCATTCAACTGATTATTCAGATATAAACCCAAACAATTTCGTGAGCTACTTACTAATTAATAATACAATATCGGTGATCAATAAGGAATGTTCAGATATAAGTTTTTGTGATATAACTCCACCATCTGTGTAGGTCACAGTGTATCAATTTAGTATAATGTGTAGCTCCTAAAGAAATCAAGGAAGAAGTTAAGTTTTTTGATGTTCATGAAAGGTATGAAGCCTTCGGCATAGCCGAAGACACTGCTGCCCTTACTTGTTCTCATTAAACCATGTTCGAATCGTGGTATTTTTCGAAGAATCCAGAGTTGCTTTTAGCATTTAGATCCTTATGGCCAGTATTACAATGCATATTTAAGTTGAACTTTAGTTTAGTTTAAGATTTTGCGTTTCATCAACTGTTTTCTTAGCAAATCTTAAGTTCAACTTAAGTCGAACTTAAGTTGCCAATTTTGCCGACTTAAGTTGTTCTTGTCTAACAGCTGATCATTAGTTGCAAAGGAAAAATTCAAAGACCTAAATACCGATGTGGTGTATTGGTAAGCAGTGCGCGCTTCCACTCCGCAGGCCTGGGTTCAAGCCCTGGCCAAAGCAACATCGCAAAAAAATTTAGAAAAAAGGTTTTTTCTTAACAGCGGTCGCCCCTCGACAGGCAATGGCAAACCACCGAGGGTACTTTGCCATGAAAAAGCTTCTCATAAAAATACAATCGCCGTTCGGAGTCGGCGTAAAACTGTAGGTCCCTCCCCTTTGTGTGACAACATCAAGGCGCACGCCACAAATCGGAGGAGAAGCTCGGCCAAACACTAACATATGTGTAAGCGCCAATCTATTATTATTATTATTAAATACCGATGACTGAGAAAATGTAAATCATTTTTATTTCAAACATGGATTTTGATTGGAGTAGTTATGAAGACAGTGACTCAGAATACGTAGAAGTAATAAATATTATTGTATTGAGGAGAAGAAAAGTAATTCGGGAGCGTCCACGATTTTTTCAATTGTATGAGGAGAAAGATTTTCCCGACCGGTTTCGAGTCAGTAAACAAACTGCTTGGAGTGTCCTTAATTTGATTAAAGATGCAATAAAGCATAAAACTACCAGGTTTGTATTTGCCTTACTTACAATTTCTAAAAGAATATAAATTACCTTAATTTTGTCAGGAACCATGCTTTGTGCCCGCGATTTTATGCAACAGGAGGGATGCTGCAAACTATTGGCGACTTGTTTGGAGTCTCAAAAGCTACTGCCTCACGAGTCATAACATTTATTTCACACCATATAGCACTGCTAAGGGAAATATTTATAAAACTTCCGAAAGGAGAAGAAATAAAGGAGTGCCAAAAGAATTTCTTCAAATTAGCAAAATTTCCTCGGGTAATTGCCGCTATCGATTGTACACACATAAAGATTTTATCTCCTGGTAAATTTAACTATATACACAATTTTATTCGAATATATTTATATCAAGTAATTTGGTTTTTAGGTGGTGAGGATGCTGAGCTATTTCGGAATAGGAAAAAAGGTATTCTTTTCTTCTTCTTCTTCTTCTTGTTTGGCGCTGAAACCTCTTAAGCGATTTTGGCCGAGTCCAACAAAGCACGCCAGTTGTTTCGCTTCTGTGCCAACTGACGCCAATTGGAAATGCCAAGTGAAGCCAAGTCCTTCTCCACCTGGTCTTTCCAACGCAGAGGAGGCCTTCCTCTTCCCCTGCTACCACCAGCGGGTTTCGAGTCGAATACTTTCAGTGCTGGAGCGTCTGTATCCATTCGAACGACATGACCAAGCCAGTGGAGCCGCTGTACTTTAATTCGCTGCACAATGTCCATGTCGTTGTAAAGCTCGTACAGCTCATCGTTCCATCGCCTGCGATACTCGCCGTTGCCAACTCGTAAAGGCCCGTAAATCTTCCGTAGAATCTTTCTCTCGAATACTC
>JAPVRG010231045.1:0-10733 GCA_029783565.1 Rhagoletis cerasi | reverse complement strand
GTCGATTTTATGCAAGCTATTAAAAAAGAGAGCAAAAAGATCTAACACATAATTTTTGAGCTTTTATTACAGATAAATTTCATTTTGAATTACAACACATTTTTGTACTAAGCTATATACATATGTATATGTAATTATAGCGCATGCTTCGTGATCAAAAAATAAGTATCTTTTTCTTTTCTGTTGAGTATACGCTTAAAAAATTGCATTTAAACAACAAAGCGCATGCAATTATACAAAATAATTTATGACTTAATACAACATTTATTATCTAAATTCAAAGTCGTCGTTTAATACTGTTACTATATATGTGGGTTGAGTATGCTTTAAAACTGCTTTTTGTCTTTAAGTTGCAAATATTTACATAAACATATACAGTTGTATGTAGATACATATTTTTTCGAAAATTATTTATTCACACATATTTTTACTGACTATAATTTTCTTATATTTATGTATTATACATATGCTTGTATGAACTTAGTATAAGGATATTTACAATTATGCTCATGCATGTGAAGGCATCTTCGAATGTATTTATAAACTTATCTAATTATTTTAAATCCATTTATGTACATTTATTACACCGTGCGACAGTCAATTTTACACACAGAAAATTCAATATACTTGAAGAACTAGGGACTCAATGTAGTAAAGCAGCAATGCTCATTTCTCGACTTCAGGATTTTTTTGAAAAGTACTTTGAATTTTCAAAGATATGGTCATTAATTCAAAATATTATTTTAAAAACTCAGTGCAGCGTTTTACAACAATATGGGTATCAAATGAAAGAGAAATTTCTCTAGAATTTAAAACAATTAATTTTTTTGGTCCACAAAGACAAATAGGTATTGAAAATGTCCTTTTAAAACATTTCCCTTGAATATGCTTAAAAATTTCCATTATTTATTTTTGAAAAAAAAAATATATGTTATACATCCTTAAAATTCGTCTTTAAAACTTTATTAGTTTAGTATAAAAAAAACTAATTAAAAGCATATTTTCAATAGCTATTCCTCCTTGTGTACCCACAAATTTAATTGTTTTCGATTCTAGAGACTCTCATCTTGTATTGGATACCCACACTGTTATTTTACATTGCACTGAATTTTTTAAATATATTTTTTTTAACTATTCATATCCTAGAAAATTCAAATTCCTTTTAAAATAAATCCTGACGTCAGCGAGAAAAAACTGATAACGCAGGTTTACTATATTTGGTCCTTAGTTTTGTGAGTACCTATGCTGATTTTTTCGTGTTTTGAAATTTTTTTGATTTTTGTCGCACGGTGTTGTTATTATTATACAGTTTCTAAAACAACTCGAATTTTTTTGTAAATATTCTAAGCATAAATTAATGTCTGCAAGTAATGCAAAGTTTAAGCTTAATTTTTTTTAAACAGAATAAGTAAATTTGACGAATGTTATAGTAGATATATGTATGTATATTTGACAGAAACAACTTACAATAATTTTCTGCAAGGCGGACTCTCTGGCAGTTATTCCCTAGAGCTGCATATATAAAAAAAATGTTTAGCTTTTAAGTACATATATAAAATAAAATTACACTGTATAACTATTTGCTGTTTTCGAAAATTTGTGCATTTTTTATGTTAATACTATTAATTTAATAGACATGAATAGCTGCGCCTTTCTTCGAGAATGTTCTTTCCAAGGTGTTAAGAAAATAAGAAGTCTATTATATATATTGACTAATCTATTGGACGTAGACAGTATGTTGGCATAGAAGCATAAGAAAATATTCGGCGGACATCAAATTTATTGAAATCTTTCTAAATTTTCTAAAATTCATCGCCATCCACGGTGAACTCCGGATGCCATATAAAGCTTACAGTGGGTCTATAAATTCCTTAGGTAATTAAAACTGAATTTTGAATCGAGGTAAACTTCTAAGTATTTGACTATATTAGCGCACTTGAAACTAATTTGCAGTCTGCAAAAGTCTTTATAGAATGGCATAGCTTTGAAAATTTTCTGTTCTCCAGGTACGACTAAAACCAATTACAAGGTTCGCAAACAAAACTCGAAAAAATAATCCAGAAGCAATTGATTACACTAGCTTACATGTTTAAAAAAAGTTCTGATCTGTAACATTTGACTAATATTTCCCATGTAAAATTTTCTCCTGAATCCGAATATGAAGTCAAAATATAAGAAAGTAGAACAGTTTTTGAGATATAGCCAAATTTCTTGCATATAATTGCCCAATCTCAAATTATTTTTTACAATAGTGAAGCTTACTAAATTTGCTTTCATTAATGTAAACAATTTTTTGCAGCCGGATTAGTAGATGGGGAGCTATTCATTGATTTGTCGGCAGTTTCGCGAAATTTGCAACGAAATTTCAAAAAAAAAAATTAATTTCGGAACAAATATCAACATGAAAAAACTTGTAACTCCCGGCTTCTTCGGCGTTAAAGCATGGTCTTTTATAAATAAAACAAGAGCCAATGTAGAAGTAACGGGAACTTAAGTAAAAATTCATATAAAAGGTTTTCATAAAAATTTAGGATTTAAAATTTTAGTAAAAGTTTGGGCTATTAAGGGTATCGTAACTTTATATGGAAACTTTTTGTATGACACATTTCTTCATCTTCATAAAGTAAATTTTGTTTGATAAGTTTCTTAAAAATTATGCAAATTTGTCTATAAATCAAAGCTCCTAAACTACCAATCCGGCTGGAAAATGTTGTTGACATAGAAGATAGCAAATTTTATAAGCTTCAGTAATAAAAAAAGAAATTTTGAGATTGACTGTGTCCAAAAAAATTTATATTAAGTGAGTTCACTTTTTTTTAGTTCCAAACCGAAACTGTTCTACTTTTTTCAATTTGACTTCATATTCGGATTCAGGAAAAAATTTTACATGGGAAATGATGGTAAATCGGCTATTAAATGACAAAAATATTAAATTGCAAAGTTAAGCATTAAAAATACCCGTATTATTACATTAAAAAAATAGTCAAAAAAAATACAAGCATAATAATTGCATTAAGAATAGGCTTTCCGAACATTTTTTGAGCAAAAATCGCACCTAGCTTCAGATGGTTGCTCTCGTTTTTTTGAAACTCCATTTCTTGATGAATACTCTAATTGTGCAGCTGAACCCAGCTGACGTGAAGCGCTTCCTCTAGGTAGGACTTTCCTACGAATAATCTCTTGATTTACCAACGACCATCCTTTTTCTACATCTTGAATGGCGCCGTAACCGCCTAAGCGATTTTGACCGGGTTCAACAAAGCACACCAGTCGTTTCTCTTCTGCGCCAACTGACGCCAATTGGAAATGCCCCGTTGAAGCCAAGTTTTTCTCCACCTGTTCTTTTCATCGCAGAGGAGGCCTTCCTCTTCCTCTATTACCAGCATCGCGACCCGCGTTGAATACTTTCAAAGCTGCAGCGTGTCTGCCCACTCGTACTACATGACCAAGTTAGCGTAGCCGCTGTATTTTAATTCGCTGCACTATGTCTATATCGTTTTAAAGCTCATACAGCTCATCATTCCATCGTTTGCGGTATTTACCATCGCCAACGCGCATAGGTCCGTAAATCTTCTTATAATCTTTCTCTCGAAAACTCCAAGGGCCGCCTCATCAGATGTTGTCATTGTCCAGGCTTCTGCGCCATATACCAACACGGGCATATAGAGTGTGATTTTCGAACGACGAGGGAGGACTTTATTTTTACGTTGCATACTCAGTTCAAAGTAGCAGTTGTTGGCAAGAGTTATTCTCCGTTGGAGTTCAAGGCTGACATTATTATTGGTTTCAATGCTGGTTCCTTAATAAACGAATTCGTCTACTTTTTCAAACATATAACCGTCAACAGTGACGTGGGTGCCGTGACGCTACGCTTATGCTCTGACTGTTTGTCTGATGACAGGAGATACTAAGTTTTGTCCTCTTTCACCACCAGACCCACACGCTTTGCTTTTTTATCTAATTCCGATAAGGCAGAACAGACGTAGCCCATGTTTTTACCGATGATGTGGATCCCGTCGGCATACGCCAGCAATTCTACGCTCTTGTAAAGAATTGTGCCTGAGCGGTTCAGTTCCACGGCCCTTATTAACTTCTCCAACATCAGATTAAAGAAACCATACGAAAGGGAGTCAGCTTGTCCGAAACCTCGTTCGGTATCAAACGGCTCGGAGGGGTCCTTCCCAATTCTTACAAAGCTGCTGGTATTGCTCAACGTAATTTTACACATCCGTATTAAATTCGTTGGGATACCACATTTAGACATCGCGGCATAGAGACAACTTACTCTCGGTAGTTCGCATGTATAGCCTTTGTTGTGGATTGGGCAGACAACACTTAAATTCCAGTCGTCGGGCGTGCATTCATCTGACGATATTCTGCATAAGAGTTGATGCATACACTTTATCAACTCCTCGCCACCGTACTTGAATAGCTCAGCTGGCAGGCCGTCAGCTCCTGAAGCTTTGTTGTTTTTCAGCCGCGTAATTGCTATTCGTACCTCGTCATAGTCAGGTGGTGGGACATCAACTCCAACATCATCGACTGAGGTCTCGGGTTCGTCTTCACTATTTTCAGTGCTGCTGCCATTCAATAGGGTCTGGTAATATTTCCGGGCGTTTTTCCTGTCGGCCAGCATCTCAAAGCTCGTTGACGGAGGCCGTCAGTCTTTCATACCCCTCGATAGTTGGCGCGTAAGGTGTAAAATTAAATTCCAGTCCGCGGGCATGCGTTCATCTGCATCTTTTTTTTCTGCAGCGTGGTGAGATTCCTCATCGTACCAGTTGTTCTCCGACTACTTCTTCGGCGGAGGTACTTAATGAGCTAGAAATTAGTTACACTGTTCGCAGGTGTGAGATTCGAGTAGGGAATATATCGGCAGCCGGTTGTGATTGCACCTTTTAGACGTTGAGCTTTCCTTGCATTGTTGGTCGCACATTTTTTGCTGCACAGAGGCGGGTGCGTATCTTGGCTGCAACGAGATAGTGGTCCGAGTCGATGTTTGGCGCTAGGAGTGTACGCACGACTAAAACACTAGAAGCATGCCTTCCGTCTATATTAAACGAAATATAATAAAAATATTTTCCTACACAAGAAATTTGCTTTGTTTTGCTTTTATTAAGTAGATTATCTGCGATTGAGCAAAAAAGTAGTGAGTAAATATTATCAGATGCACAATAACTGTTTATGTCTAGATGTGTGTGCAACATGGCCTAAAAGGATATAAAAGCAAAGAAAAATAAAATAAAATCAAGTTTAACTAGATATTTCAAATATACTCCGTTACGTAAATAGTAAAAAATATAAATACGAAAATAAACGAAAATTGTATGCAGTAAAATGTATAATTCTTTAGTTAAAAGAAAAATATCTACATATATTATTCGAAAAACAAGTAACCAATAACGAAGTAAGTAAATTTACTCAAATATATAACGAACAGTACATTTTTAGAATGGCACATTTTTAGAATGGCAGTACAGTAGTAGCTAAAATACATATAATTATACGGTACACTGTCATATAGCATAAGTACATACATACATACAACAAACAAACTCATATGTAATATCCTATATCCCATAGCTATAACTGAACGATATTTACAACAATAAAATAGCAGATAAATGTATTTTATAACAGTAGTAATGAATCCGTATGCGTTTTTGTATTAGCATACGAAATAAAATATAATTAAAATGATATTAATAAATGTTTAGTAAATCAAAACATGATAGCGTGTTCACTTTTTAGCCCAGATGTGTAGCCAGGCCCAACGAGAGGGGGAGAGGTACTTTTCAATAATCCTTTTCTAGCAAGCGTAATAAATATTTTAGCCATTTTTTATTGAAAATAAGTTTCGTGCTACATTTGCTTCGCTCCGCTCCGACTTGTTTTGTGCAGCGCCGCTCGGCTCGGCACGGCTTTCTGTATGAACGTACCCTAAATCAATATCTTCATTATCTATAAAAGAGGCACAGACGCTGTCAACTGCCAAACCTAACCTGCACATCTGCTAAGCAAACATATAATGGATGGAGGTGCGCACTACCACTCCGTAGGACCTAGGCTCGGTCCCTGGTACGAGTAACATCTAAAAATAAAAATTGTCTAACAGCGGTTGCTCCTCGACAGGCAATGGTAAACCTCCGAGTGTATTTATGGGTCGATTACGGATAGCAACGCAACCACGGTTCGGTTGCCAGCTGGCAACGCAACTGAAATGAAAATTTGTATTACGAATGGCAACTATCGTAAGTTGCTGTACAGTTATCGATAATCGAAATTTGACAGTTCGGCAACCAGCAAGTGGCTGTAAACAAGCTGCGCTAGTAGAATGAAGATATTAAAATAAAGAGTTTTAAAGAAAAGTATGCAATAAAGCTAAGTTCAGTAAAATTATTTTTTGAAGAGAAAGAGAGAGAGAAGTGCATGAATGCGGCCTCAATCAGGCATTTAAGGGATAATTCTAATCCTCTAGAGCTACCGCCTGCACTGTAAGCAAAAGTTAATTATTTGAAGGTTTTTATTTTATTATCTTTTTGTACTCAGATTCAAGGCATATTCCAGAGACTAAAAAAAGAAGCTGTAGTGTATTTGGTTAATACACAGAGGATCGAAGTCGATCAAATTCAATACCTCCGCTCCAAAACTTGCGCAGCTTTTCGATTTTTCGCAAAAGGAAGTCCCACGGCAATGGCCACAATTTGCAAAAAATTTGCAATCAGTGTTCGCTTTTACTTCGCCAAAAGCGCGTACACCACGAGGACTAAAATTTTAAAGTGGTTTGTTGTTATTTTCGACATATTCTGTAAAAGCAAAATACATTGGAAGTGTTAATATCGTTTAAACTATTAAAAACCAAAATATTTCACATACCTCTAAATTTTCGCTCCTAAATACGCTCCAAAAACGTTCACAGCAACCACAAAAATTTAGTTGCCAGTATACACCCTTTGTAGCAACTGCAGTTGTCAGTGAGAGCTGCCAGTTGCCATCTGTAATATCGTTTCGGCAACTGGCAACGCAACTGAAGTTCGGTTGCTATCGATAGTCGACCCATTATGTTATGAAAAAGATTCTCATAAAACTATTTCCCATTCGGAGCCGGCGTAAAATTGTAGGTCCATCCGTTTGTGTTATAACATCAGGACCCATAACACAAATTGGAGGTGGAGCTCGATCAAACACTTAGCAAAAGTGTAGATGCGAAATATTTATTTACTTTTAACTTATTATCTCTTCGCTTGAGAGAACAGAGCTTGCGAACTGTCATCTGTTTTAATTTGTTTTGATAAGCGATTTCTCTGATGTTTGTGGAAAACCAAGGTTCGGGTTTTATTAGTCGCCCGGCTGGCAGACACTTCCGCTTGGATTACGGTATGGAATAGAGAAGTTTGACAGGATTAAAGTATAAACGGATCAGTGCCTCCCGATGCTTGCTCTGAGCGGATCCCTCTCCTCCCATATATTTCCAAATGCTGCGTGGGAGAGGGAATAGGACGAGGATTGATGATAGATTTGGAGGACTTCTGTCCGAAGGTCTTCATAAATTAGGCTTCTACATTTCTACAGTGCCTCTCAAAAAGGCTGAAGCTATCAAAGAGGTAGTCGACTGGCTGCTCATGAGTGTTAGAGATGTTAATATTCATTCTGATTCCCAAACTGTTGAACTGATAAGTGGGGGCAGCCTCGAAATTACTTCAGAAGATAAGAGGACTTAGGGGTACTTTTGTTTAAGCGAGAATTGTGCGTTTACCCTGGCATACAAAATTATAAGGCCAATACAGCTGCTAACCTAACCTTGGAACTCCAGACTCTTGGAATGGACACTGCCTTAGAGAGCTTCCAGACAGAGCTTGGAATAGACACTGCCTTAGAGCGCCCGCAGAGTGAACGCTGAAAGCCGAGCCGATCGAAAAGATGGTGAACGCGAGAAATAAGCTTTAAAACTGGGTGCATTGAATTTCATACAGACTCGCGCAGACATCGCAGAGCGGAAGCCGATCGGAGCCGAGACTAAAGCTGATCAATGCGAGAATACCAGTTTTTAACTCTTTTTGAGCTTTGACTCGCGCTGAAACGGAATATATTATTCAGTCGCTTTTCGTAATAGGGGCTTATAGTTATTTTAAGAAAAAAAATACAAATTTTGGATTTTGATGTTTTCATTAGTGAAGTTTTTTCTCGCCCTATCAAATACTGTTCACAATTGAAGTACACGCGAAATTCAGCGCTGAATCTCGCATCTACTTTGCGGTAATAAACCTTGATGAGCGCCGATCCGAATCAGTTTCGCGATCGGCTCGGCTTTCAGCGTGCACTCTGTGGGTACTCTAAGTGGTACCCATGCAGTAAAACTTAACTTGGTTTCAAACCATTACTGTCGTAGCTGTTCGGAAGTGGATGAGAGGGAATTCCGTTCAGCACTTTCTCTTTAGCTGATTTCCTTACGAGAAACTATGGTTCAAAATACACCAGAAGCTTCTCCGAGAAGCTTGCTGCCGTATTGTGCTGTATTCTGGTGGTTGATTATTCACCGACTGTGTGCCACTAAATTAGAAAAAAAAATTGAGGGGGAGTGGCCAGTGTACAGTGTGTACATAGTTCTTTTTGGCTTTCAGCAGCTCAACAGCGCAGCTGAAATGAAAAACAGTGACAAATTTTGCACAATTTTCACCACAAATTTTACACCCTTGCCCAAGAAAAAACACATTAATTACTAATGCAGAAATTTATTTCCAATTTTCTATACATTTTAAAATACTCATAAATTTATACTTAAGCTTAGACGTAATCGAATTTTTGAATTTTCGGATTTGTTATTAAAATTAGTTAAATGCAATACACTCATTAGACAGAAAATAGGCCGAAACAAATGAATTCAATAGACCAGGACAACATTTTATATATGATATAAAAGTGGTTATACATAAGCATGTGGGTGTAAAATCAATAGCCAATTCATTGTTGGTGAATTACATAGATATAGCATTTCAAAACTTTAACCAAAAAAAAAATTAGAGGAAAAGAGGTTTGCACCGCATTCGCTAGAACCAAGAACCGAAAAAAGTTTTCAACTTTTCGAATAAAGTACCTTATACATTTTTTTTTAATTTTTTCATTTATTATTTTAAACATAAATTAATTTTAAAATTCACTTAAACTAAAACAAAATTCTGTTTAAACCCAAAAGAAATCTCTTGCCAATTCAAAAAATCTTCAAGTCATACACAAAATTTTTACAAACAAAAATAAAAAACATAAACGAAAACGAAAACGAAAACGAAAACATCAACAAATACGTTCCGCGTTTCACATTCCACTGTCCCTATCCGCAGTCCACATTCCGTTCATAACTCGTCACATGCGCATGCGCAATCACATCCGTTACGTCATTCCAAAAACAAAAACAACACATATACAATTGCTTTGCCTACACCTGCAGCGTAACATTTCTTTACAGACGAATACCAGCATTGCGTGAACGCACAAAGTTCAACAGCTCATCGGAGTCCTCGCACACGAACGGCTTCAAGTGATGGCACGCCACATCATGCCATTTGAGTCCATCATTGTAGAAATTATTCAAAATCGACAAACACGATTCATCATTACCCTGTGCGGCCTCACGATTATCCGGTTGTGGTTGATTGTAGCCACCAGTGTGCGACCAGTCGCCAGTGTTGCGCTGCGAGGTTGGTCCGATTTTAGCACCCGAACCAGACCAGAACCAGCCATTTTCATTTGGTGGCTGCAGGTCGGGACGATCACAGCCAGCGAAGTTGCACTTGCGACCCGAGGTCCAGATGTAGCGTACATTACCACGCGCTATGCGCTGCTTGATGAATTCGTTCTCTTGTGGCGTTTCCAACGAAACGGCGTCCATGCAGTGACGACGGCAAATGTTGCGCGCATCTAACCAATCGACTTCCAGGCTGCGCGTTGGCGCATGTTCCCAGCTGAAGAAGTAGGAATGGGCAACGCCACGGGCGTCACGGTAGGTGGCATGGCGAACACCTGTGGGGAGAGGAGAGAGAAATGAAGAGGGAGAAGAGTTAATTAAGAGAAAGAAAAGTAGGGTAGTTATAAGTTTGATGATGAGTCAGGCTATTCTTAGTAATTTGTTTGATATCCTAATTAGGAGGGTTTAATACCTGACAATGCTGCATGCCTAATTCCATTTAGCACCTCAGACAGCTGACAATGACAGTCAGCAGGCTGCGATCCTTAAATATGACGTGGCTGCAATTATTGCGGAAGCCTGGGAGGAATTTCCTCGAGACTACTATACCTCTGAAAGGGGGTTTCTACCAGACACTAGCATCGGAACATCCACAAAGCCACTTGGGGAGTCACAAGAGACAGAAAAGCGTAAGTGTGAAGAGCTTAAGATCCTGTTGACAGAAACAGACATCCAGAGTGCATTTGGGATATGGAGGCAGCACTGCTCTATTCTTTTGAATGCCGACATTAATGACGCGATTGACAAATAAAACCCCATACAGACGATGCTCACATTCCTTCTTACTCGCATAAGGCGAAGTGAGAACAGTAATAATGCTGCTAAAAAACAACAAAGCTGGAGATGGTGCAGCTGGGTGGCTCAATTGTGATGGCGAAGCGCTAGTAGAGCACATGTGCCAGCTGTTAAACGCAATTTGGTCTTCTGATGAATTCATGCTCGAATATTGGAACCTTTGTTCAATCTACAAGAAGGGATAGCCCGCTATTTG
>JAPVRG010231044.1:0-11254 GCA_029783565.1 Rhagoletis cerasi | reverse complement strand
TAGATACATTTTTCCCCATTAGGTTTTTCCGACTTTTAAGTGTATGCGCGAGTGTGCGTGTGTGTTTGCATGACGGTGTGCGCATAAATGTTCGCATGGCAGTGTGTTCCGTCATGTTTGTTTCCTATCGAATTTTCGTTCTGAGATTCTTCGTCAACTTCAACATCATTATCGCCATACTTATCTGCATTATAATCAGCTCCAATGTTGAAGTTTTGGCTTATTTTACTTGTTCTTTGTTATTTGGGTGGCCTCTGTAAGCGAGCGCCAAAGTCAACGACTGTTGGAGTTTTCGAGTTATTGTTTGCTAGCATTCAGGTTGCTATTAATATGCAAAGACAGTGTTTGGTGATTTAACTATTTTAGTGCTTGTTTCTGCTCCTTTTGCCAGCATTTTTCGACCATTATTAAATGTCTGATTTTTGTTCTTTGAAACTACATACATATGTATATGTAACCTGGTCTATGAAAGGGGGGCTTCTAGGTGTCAAAAAATAATTTTCCACTTTTTTGCCGATTCGGATAGAGTTTGAGACGCTCTTTCACATGGTGAAAACCAGAAAAAATCGCACGTAAGTCCCTTATTCTTAAACCAGTATACATATGTACATACATATATGTGTCTATATTAGAGTTTTAAATCACGATGAGACCATCGTGTTCGAAGCATCGATATTTTGAAAAATTACATCGATGCTAGCTCGTTGTATCGAATAAAAACATCGACGTCTTGATCGATTTTTTGTCATTTTTGATTAAGCTGTGTGCTTATTCAAAAAGTTTAATTATGGCAAAAGAATAATGTTTTTATACCTTTCATGAACATGAAATGGTATTATAACTTTAGTCCGATGTTTGTGAGTACCAGAAGAAGAAGAGATAGACCCATAAAAAAATTATACCAAAATAAACAGAACTTCGAGCTGAGTCGACTTAGCCATGTCCGTCTCTCTGTCCGTATGTCTGTCTGTTTGAACGCAATCTAGTCCCTCAATTTTTGAAATATCCGACTGAAATTTGGTAAGCGGGTTTCTTTTTATAATGTATTAACCATTTGTCGGAACCGGCAAATCGGACATCTACAACAAATAGCTCTCATATAAGTGATTGTTAAAATATGAGATTTTGCGTTATAGCGCCTTCATTTATGAAGCTAAGAACATGAAATTTCGCATTATATTCACTTATTATAAACAGAGAGTTTACAGTGAAAACGATAAAGATCGGGTCACTATATTTATAGTTTCCAAAGAACTGATTTTCCGATATGAGGTTTTGCGATATAACTCATTCTTCATTCATTTTTGCAGCTAGAAACATGAAATTTCGTAACATTTTCACTTATTATCAACTGAGAGTTTACAGTGAAAATTATAAAGATCGGGTCACTACAACATAGAGCTCCGATTTAACTGATTGTTCAGATATGAGATTTTACATAATCGAAAACAGCGCTGCCCTTACTTGTTTTCAAATAAGAAACTCGCGCAAACCTACAAACACTTGACGGTTTTGATCAATTTTGAGCATATCCTACAGAGAGAGAGAGAGGCGGCTGCGCTCTGAAACATTTTGTAGCAATGGTGCCAAGCACTCGTAGAAAAAGTGCTGAACTGCCTCCTTTGAGACCGGGTTTTTGCAGCTGCGACAGAACTTGCCAAAATATATGTATGTCGTTCCTCTACTCACAGGCTAGTGCCCTGTAGATAGCCGTGAGTTTCGTGAATTTCGCAGTATATTCACTTATTAGAGAGTTTACAGTGAAAGCGATAGAAATCGGGTCACTATATCTTTTTAGCTTCAAATGATCTGATTGTTCAGATATGAGGTTTTAGTTTAAAGCTCCTTCGTTTAGACAGCTAAAACCGAGCAATTTCGTGAGCTATTTACTAATTAATCATACAAGGTATACTGAGAAAATCGTCAAGATTTGTGCTCTATAAGGAATGTTCAGATATAAGTTTTTGCGTTATAACTCCTCCACCTGTGTAGTGCAAATCAACTAAGTACAATTTATAGCTCCCAAAGAAATAAAGATTGAAGTAAAATATTTTAATCTTCATGAAAGGTATGAAACCTTCGGCATAGACGAAAACAGCACTGTCCTTCCTTGTTTTAATATTAGCATATTTACTCACATATGTAGATAACATTAGATAACATTAAATTACATGCATGCTTCTTTTAAACTTCACAGATATTGTAAGTAAATTAAAATAAAATTAGTTCATTAAATTTTTCAAAGGTAGGAACGTACGCTTGCTAAGCTTTTTGCTAAGGGGCTGACATCCCCACATATTTTTGAGATCAAGTGGTGGTTTTAAGTGGAAGTTATTTCCATAATTTTATTTCAATGCCGTGTAAGAACAGATGTTTGTTCAGCCTTTCAGGCTTAATCTTGTTTCTTTGGTAATTATGAGTTGATGCTGTTTGTAGTTTATTGCACAAAATTTTAAGCACGCACAAAAATGGAATGGGGGAAAAGTTGTGAAGAAACATTTACGATGTTTTTGAAAACATCGATGTTTCGACTTAACATCGGATTCATGAAAACATCGACGAACATCGATGTTTTAAGCCACGACCATCGATGATGTTCGATACATCCATGGTTTTTTACATCCCTAATGTATATGCAGATGAATACATAAATATGTACATACATACGTACATACATACATACAATGTAAACATACGCATTTTCCAACAATTTCTTTGTTATAGTCTTATTGCTTCGGGACTCAAGTGCGGCGTGTTGTGATTGGTAACTAAAGTGCAACACTGCTTCACATCACTGAGTATACATAATTACAGTCGCGGGTGGTTAAAGCAGTTATTCTTAACTATTTCAGAACTACCTACAGCGTTTATCCCTTAATTGCTTTTCTACTAAGGTTTTTGCTTCCTTATGTCTTTCTGCTTCCCCAAATCTATTCTGTACAACTGTAAGGTACTCAATTCATTTGCAGATTGTTTGTATGATTATTGAAAGGGCCGTTATGATTATAATCTTTAAGATCATAATTTAACCTTTAAAACTGGACTTCTTTTTCTTCCATCACATGTAATCGTTATTTTTATATTTTTTTTTGTTTTCGATCAAAAATGCTCGTTTTATTTGGATTTATGTACTTACATATGTATATTTTTGTTCGATGATATAACATATAACTGATATTTTAAGATTTCATTTCTTCAGGGACCGTAACGGTTATGATATTTATAATAAAAATCATAATTTAACCAATAAAATTTGATTTCTATTTTTTCTATAAATTTAATCATTATTTTATGATTTTTTATGAAAAAATTAAAATCAAAAAAACATCGGTTATTTTTTTATCGAAAAATAAAAATCATCATATTTAATGATTATTTTTGGTCTTTGCATTTCTTAGATCATAAATTATTCATAGCAATTAATAATAATAATAATAATAGTAATAACATTTTGGAGCTTACACTTTTGCTAAGTGCTTGGCCGAACTACTGCTCCAATTTCCGATTATAAGAGCGCAATTATTAACGAAAATATTTATCTAGTTTTATCACTTATAATATTAACAAAATTATCGAAAAAATTAAAATCAAAATCATCGATTATTTTCTATCGAATAAAATCATAAATAACGGTTAAATATGATCGAAACATAGATAAATACCAAATTAAATAAAATCAAAATAAACGAATTTGAACCAAATATTTATTTTTAGGTTATCTCGTAAATTACAGCCAATCTGTCAATTCTGACTACAGATTCGGATTCAGCGGCAAAAAATACTTTCATTGACATACACCAACGTAGTGTCTCGGCCAAAACTGCGCCTGTATTATTTTCGGTTCCTCACTGCCATTATTGGTATTGTTTTTCTGACCATTACTATGTGTATCTGTTATTTTCATGTTTTCTGCCCGTTTCTTGCTTGCATTCTGATTTGCTTTCCATTCAATGCTACTATTCTTTCTTAACAATCCAGTTTGACGTTAATTATAATTCGAGAATATGAACATCTTCTCGTCAGACTTCTTCTTCTCGATTGGCGCTGTAGCCGACTAAGTGATTTTGGTCGCGTCCAAACTGACGCCAATTGGAAATGCCAAGTGAAGCCAAGTTTTTCTCCACCTGGTCTTTCCATCGCAGAATTGGCCATCCTCATCTGTTACCAGCATCGCGACCCGCATTGTATACTTTCAGAGCTGGAACGTTTCTGTCTATTCGTACGACATGGCCAAGCCAGCAGAGCCGCGGTATTTTTATCCGATGCACTATGTCTCATCGTTCCATCGTCTGTGGTATTCGTCATCGCCAACGCGCAAATTCCCGTAAACTGTCAGAATCAGAATCTTTCTCTCGAAAACTCAGATGTTTTCATTCTCCATGCTTCTGCGCCATACACCGGCACGGGCATTATGAGTGACTTATAGTGTGAGATCTTTGTACGACAGGAGAGGACTTCACTTCTCAATTGCCTACTCAGTCCAAAGTAGAACTTGTTTGCAAGAGTGATTCTCCGTTGGATTTCAAGGCTGGCATTATTATCGCTGCTAATGCAGGTTCCTAAATTAACGAAGTCGTATATTTTTCGAAATTATAACTATCAACAGTGACTTGGGGGCCGAGCTGCGCATGCGCTGACTGTTTGATGACAGGCAATACTTCGTTTTGTCCTCGTTCATCACCAGTTGCACGCGCTTGGCTTCTCTGTCTTATTTCGAGAAAGCAGAACAGACGTTGCAATTTAGGGATATCGATCCCGGAATCCCGATCTTTTTATTTGGCAACAATCCCGGAATTTTCGAGATTTGTAATTTCTTACGAAGCATATGAAATGAAGTATAATAGGACTAAGTACGACTAAATATTTCTGATTTATTTATGAATTATATTTTAATATGTTTTTGTTACGGTGTTGCTAAAAGTAACTTGAGTTATGTTAGCAACTAGCTACAAATGGTATTAGTTGAATACACACATGTAATATCATTTTAGCAAATACGGATATATATGAGCATTTTAGTTTTTGTTTTCTTTTTAATATAAAAAGTAATACATATGTATGTATATACACTGCTGACAGAAATAACCAGTGTTGGCTATATTTCTTTTTCATTTATTCTTTAATTCTTTTTAATAAAAGTCTAGCAAATTATATAACAAGCACCCTATAAATCCACATTTCAAACTTTTTATTCAGATTAAAAAAAAATGTAATTTTGAAGTGCAAGTTTAATATGGTTAAGAATTCGCGTTCATTTTTAATATTTTTTTTGCTGACGCTGCTAGGCATTTTCTTCCATGTAAAAGAATTTGTCGAGCATGCTCAGTCGATCAGCCTCAGTCCGTAATCGGACGGTTCGTTGTGAAGGCTGAATTTTCCGACGATGGGCTAAAGATCCCCTCGTTCCGCATCCTGGCATTGAAATCCCCAAAACCTTCCCCATTAAGAGCCTAAACATTCCAGGTGTTTGCCCTCAAATCCTAGTCCTTTGTGCGTTCCCCGCGGTCTTCATAAAAAGAAGGGGGCCGCATCCGAATCATTTTTTGGCTATTGGTACTTTTCGTAATTGTGTTTACACAAAAAGACGTTTTTAATTTCATTAGGTTCTGAGATCCCCAAATTTTAAATAGCGAATTAACATTAATGTCTTACAAATAACAATCGTGCAATTCGAGGGTTTCGAACTTTATAATTTATCCTACCCTTTTTCCCCTTTATTGCAATTCGGTTTTGCCTCCCTGCAATCTTTCATACTTCGCCTCTTTTTAATAAAAATTTTATGAAATCAAAAAAGCGTGCCAAATATGTAATTACTCAGACCATTTACTTGTTCTCAAACATCAATTCCGAAATACATACATACATATGTACATATATACATATTTTCAGTGTTAATGACACACTCTGTCGCTTGGTCTTCATGTTGCTTTATCGCTTGCGGTCATGCTTTTGAATGTGCACATTGTAAATATGTTTACTTATTTGTTTAAAAAAGTTTCACTTAATTTTTTTTATTATGTATGTATTACTTCTCAATCGGGTTAGGCAACCCTTTCTGCTGAACAATGGCACATGTCTCACATTTATCGTGAATAAGGGCGTGAGTCAAAAACTGGCGATCGGTTGGTGATGATTTTATAGTGAATAACGACATTTTTCGTATTTTGCCTTTGTTCATTAGTATCAGTGGACTTATTTTCGTTTAACTACTTAAGTAACAAAAGTTACCTATTACCTTTCTTTTAGTCTAATCCTTACTAAATATTTATAAAGCAGTCATAATTTGAAAGTTTACAAATTTTCCCTTCAGAATGACTGCAACAAATCCATAATTATTACTACCCAAAACATAATATTGCTAAATTGTGAAACGCAAAAACTTAAAGTGGCTCTATTGAAAAACATGAAATTTCGAGTTGCGTCGTTATTGGACAATCATATGTGCTATGTAAGTACATATCGATGGTCCTCTGCAATAACGACACAATTCAAAATTTCATATGTATATTTCAGTAGAGCCAATTAAAGATTTTGTGTTTCTTAATTTAGCAATAATACGTCTTGGAACGTAATTATTCCGGATTATTTGCAGTCATTCTGTAGGGAAAATTCGTAAGCTTTCAAATTATGACTTTTTCTAAAGATTTAGTAAGTGTTGGACTGCACGTAAAAGCATGACTAACCTATCGAAAGATTTTGACTTATGCCGATATTCACGATAAATGTGAGATATGTGCCACTGTTCAGTAGTAAAGTTTGGCTACTTCAGTTTTGTGACAAATGGAAAAAATGCGCCTCTGCCGGATTAGTAACAACTAAGCTTATGTCGATTTGCCACAGAAAAATATGGTTATTTACAAACTTAATCCGCTATATAACTAAAAAAAAAATGAAATTTTGAGTTGTGCCGTTATTGCAGAGGACCATCGATATGTATTTATTAAAATACCTGTATGAAATGAATCTATTTAGTTATTTATCCTATTTTGTATAAAAACTGAATATCCACCTGTTACTATTCACTGACCCAATTCATTCACTTCGCATCAGAAATCGTCATCACATGTTAAACTTTTGCAATGGAAACTTTGGCAGATGAGGTATGGTCTACTCCAGTAAAATAATTATACACTTGTACAGTATGAGCTTTTTAAAAGTCTTGGCAGTCCAGATATTCCCAGTGGTGGTATTCAAGTCCGAACTTAAAACTAGACTCGTAATAGACGGGTAAAACTGTGCTATGCGGCGTAATCGCGTTAACACCGTAGCCGGAGTTGCCGCGCTAACCCCAACAAAAGTAATAAACAAAGTTTGATGGAATATTGTGAAATTCTTCATTTACTAAAATGTCACTTTAAAAGCCGTTTCAAAAAAGATTAAAAATGCTCTCCAAATAGAAAAACCATGTAAACAATTTTCAACTAAATTTTATGTTTTATGAAAGGGATACATTTTTAATGTTTATTTGTAATCGTAGTAAATAAATCGCAAACTTTTTACATTTACATGACACTTTGAATTAATAGTTGTGTTTTCTTGGCCAATGATCGGGATCCGGATAAAAATTTTGCACGCAAATGTAACAACAATGTATGATCCTGGTTCAATTTGTGATCAAAATAAATCGCCTTTATGTTAAATATTTATTTAAATATAATTTCGTTGAAAAGCACCTTTTCCGTATTTAGTGAGTTAATTTTTATAATTTTTTCCTCCTCGTGCTTGTAGTATAAAATTAGTGCTGCCAACCCCGAGTCGAATTCTGCGGCATACCTGAATAACTGAAACAACAGTAAACTCCTGGTAGTCTGCTCAAAACTACATTCTTAGGTGACTGGCGATATTTGCAACTTCGCGGTAATTACGCTGAAAATGATTTGAAACTAGATATCAGACTGGCTGGTTATAATCCTGAAGCGCGGCCGAAGGCCGCCTACGCAGAAAGAAGTTCTGCGCAAAAATACTTGCGACTGTTCAGATAAGACATGTTGTATATCAAATAAAAGCTCGATTTACATCCTATCTATGGTTGCATTTATATACAATGTTAATGAAGTGATTTTTAAAGAAAAAGCTACATTTGTTAAAAAAAAAATATTTTTATAAAAACTTTTTTCATACATTTTTTCAATAAAGGATAACATTATTGTATGCCCAAAAAAAGGTATTTTTATTACCTTTCTAACGACACAAAAATCCTTGAAATATCGTTAGTTGTTTATGAGATATTTAAGTTTAAAAATCAATTTTTTGGCTTTTTGAACACTATTTTTTTTATTTTTATTTTTGAGAAATGTACGTATACTGCACTTGTTCCAAAATTTCAATAAACTGTCAGACATGGCTTCACTTAAACCTAATTTATTATTTCAAATATAATTCGATCTAAAATCTGTTTACTTTTTTAAAAACTACATTAAATTAGCTACAACCTTAAGTATTTTAGTTTTGGAACTACTATCTGGAAAATCCTAACGAATAAATTTGAAAATTAGTGGAAAATAGTACCAAATTGTCACTTTAGGCCGTCTGGGTAACTTGTGGGTTAGTTGTATTAAAAAACTGAGTACGCCATTCGCTTTTGCGGCTTATTCCTCATGAGGTTGGATATATTCTTTTTCTTTCTTGTGCAAGATGAATGTTATTTCATATAAGGATCTAAAGTTATAGCAAAACAGTCTTTGAAATCGCGGTTTTCGGAGTAGCTCATTCAGTTTTGCAATAATGCAAATTTTTTTCCATTTTGTTAGGTATCTAGCATCCTATTTTCATATTCTGCTGCCGGAGGGAGGATCTGAAATACTTTAGCAAAATGTATGGAGAAAATAAGGCATCTACTGTACATACATACATACACACATATCGCTATAACCATGAATGCTGTTTTGTGTTAAGATAATCCAATCAATTTTGATTTTCAACGAAATCAGTCACGAATTCTGAATTGCATCCATTACAATGAGATAACGGACATTGGATTTTTTTCGTATGTACATATGTATTTGTACGTTGCAATGAGTTGGTATGCATATGCGTACATACGCAAATTGGATTGCGTACATTTACGATGAACAAAAATATACAAAAATTATATATGTACAAGAATACGTGCTTTTATAAACTTAAGCAAAGATTTATTTCTGAGCACATACATACGTACATACATGGGTGGGTCTAGCAGCAAAAAAAACATAATTTGTAGGCGGGTTAATCAAAGAAAAGCGAATAATGTATTTTCTGTTGAGACACGCAGACATTTAGAGGAAACTATAGTCTCCGACACTGTTTAAAAAAAAAGTGTTGAATTCGTAAGCCTTATGCAAAAATATAACAAATTATTGAATTAATTAGGGGATTTGCAAAGGCGTCTTAAGCGTCGTAATGTCTTTAAGTCGGGAAATTGTTCAAGGTTAAAATGCTTTAAGAACTCACAGAGTGTACTTAGAGCCAATTATTACATTTTTCTATTAGTATAAAACGTTTTTGTGTAGTTACCATTCCCCTAAAAACGTTTTAACTGTTATTTTGCGTTTAAGGAGTTTACGACTTTCAGACATTACGATGCTTACGACGTTTTGTGAATCCTCTAAATTATTTAAAAGTTTTTTATACAAAAACTTACATTAAATTTCTCTAATTTTCTTATTTATTTATTTATTTACTTCTGAATATCCATTTGATACATATTTAAATATGGACAAGAAAAGTGAAAAACAAAAAAGGAGTGATGGCATTCTTTTTATTATATTTTTGTAGCTTAGTACCGAACCACCTACCCAAATCGCTAATTAGTTTCTTAAGGGGGAAGCTATCGCAGGCCTGTGTTATTGATACTTTTGGGGTGATTTTCGCAATTTTTTACGCACACATTGACCGGTATCCGCATAACCACGGTATCCGCTCAACGAAAGAAGTTCAACCGTTTCGAATTGCAAGGTCTCAGGATGGATATGTAGACCCAAGCGCCATATGGTAACCTTATATATGGTAACCTTGATTCATCGTCGCTTAACAAATTGCAGCTTGCCCTAAATAGTTCTGCTAGGTTCATTTTTTCCAAGCATATATCTTCGTATGCCTTACAAATTCTCGATGGCGATATTTACAATTTCTTAAAAATTAGAAATCTCTGCTTTCTGCATAAGCTTCTTCACTCTCAAAGTCCGCCTTACTTATTTGAAAAATTAAACTTGTGTCAGTCCCCTCGGACGTTGAATCTACTGGTCCCGACTTTTAAATACACGGTATCCTCTAGAATGTTCTTTGTCAGTACAATCCGTCTGTGGAATGCACTTCCCTCCAAGACGAAAACCATTAAAAAAGCAGGATGTTTTAAACAAGCAGCATTATCTTTTCTCAAATCGTAACTTATTTTTAAGTATATAATTCTTTCTTTGATTCATTATTTTAAAATGTTATCTCTGCAAAATGTAAAGTATAAGTTCTCTTTTTGCATTACTTTTGTTTTATGTAATGTTTCCTTTGTAATAGTTAAATTCAGACTGATGTACTACCTAAAAGGCTTAGCCTTACTTGTGCAGATAACTTTAAATAAATAAAAATAAATAAATATATAAATAATGTGTGTGCTGTATAATATTTCTTAGGGAAGTTTTAAGGAAAATTTCTTATTTCACGGGCTACAATATCCGGCTGAAGAACCGTGATCTTCATCTTCATAAGTCCAAGGAATGGATAGAAAACAAAGTTCTTGTTTCAACTTATTTCAAACATTTTGTTTGTCGATTAGGACCATGACGTACATATTAGGGTTGGGAAGAATATTTAGCCTATGTATTTGTAAATGCCGTAATGAATCACAAAACCAGCTTTTCTTAAATAATTAGCAAAAAGTTCATTCATATGCAATATATGCGAGTACAACAGTCCAAACGTAATAAGTAGCCAACAGGTAAACGAACCATAATCCGTGTAAACTCCTCCTTATATGACTAAACAAAATGTAAGTCATGTCTATGTGTTAAGGTTGCTTTTATTGCTCGTATGTAAAATTTCAATGCGTGTTATTTGTAAACCTTAAACCTAAATACATAACTCAATTGCACTTGAATCGCAAAAGTCATAAATCTTATCAAATATCCGGGGCGGCATTTAACGCTACATATTCGCTACTCTACTTAAGTACGTGGAATGTATAGGTGAGCAAAGTAGCGTTAAAATGTTGCGATAACATCGCATCACTTTCGGGCTGGCTCGGTTATTCCCATGCTGTTGGCTCGTTTTGCAGGTGAGC
>JAPVRG010231043.1:1288-16957 GCA_029783565.1 Rhagoletis cerasi | reverse complement strand
TTTATCAAACTCGTACGACTTTCCTAAATAATTTGATTACTCACTCTCAGAAGCACAAAATTCTAAGTTTTGCCGGTATGTATATGTACCTCTGTACACGAGATGTAGCCTTTTTTGCCTTCAGCTTGCTCAGTTGCCTGTGTGATGGGATTTTAGCTAAGCTTACATTTTTCCATTCAATTCTTTCTAAATATGAATTTCATGAATGTGTTACAGTTTGTCAATGTCAGGACAATCACATTTGCATTCATATAAATGTTCAAGTATGTCAGCTATGCAATAAAAAACTAAGACAAATGTGCCCCCACTCACAAACATATGAATGTATGTATTTATTTTGGCTTGCTTCCTGCGAACTGTTGCTTATTGTGTGTCGCGTTGCACTGTACATTTCTCTGTTTTTATTTATATTCGCCATTCTTTCACATATTCTAGCCATAGACGTATCATGTTTTCAGTTGATATTTTGGTAAATTTTTGGCTTGCCATTTTTGTGTGAGTGCTTTGCAGCTTTTTCCTACTTATGTTGTAAATTCTTTCAATTCTCCATTTTCTTTCTTTCATTCTTTGTTCATAAGCCATATTTATTTGATCTATTTATTTTTGTGTTTTCTCGCAAGAAGTGCAATAACTTATTCATTCGTGCACTCATATCTTAGACACTTCCCACACGAGTCCTCTGCCGTGTCATGTTACTCTGATAGCGCTTGTTTCAATTTATGTATTGTGGCTAGTCTGCGGGTTGACAACAGCACATTTATAGCATACTGTTAGGCGTTGCAGGGTTAGATGAATTTTGTGGTTCACTTGTTTGTGTTCTTATTTTATATTTTTCTAGCATTTGATTTAATGCAAATAAGATTGGTTATTTATGATATTTTTTCATATCAAATGAAAAAGGAAATAGAAATAAGTATGTATAGGAATAAAAAGCGTTCCTTAAGCGACAAGTTGATAGAATTTCCACTGAACATCTGATACGAAAAAAGCATCTCCTAATATTTGGATATTGCAAGTTAGTACATATAAAGATTATTCAAATACATTTGGCTTTGAGCGCCATGAGCAACTACCTGCAGGAAAAGCTATTAGTTTTAAACTTAAATTATACCTTTTCACCGCGTCTATTATATTTTTCCAAACCACTTAACAACTGGTGATCTAAACAAGGAGATTACTTACGAAATTTCAACCGCTAAGCTATGTATCAGCACTGGCCAGTAGAAATATTGGTAGTGAACACTAGTTGACGGTATATTTTGCATATGCCTTACTAAATAAATAAATATATTTTGCTTGATGATAGGTTACGCATTGGCGTGTCAATGAGGACATCCAGAGTTCGCATCTTCGAGTAGCGGGGAAAAAATATTTTTGTTATTGATTTAATTTAACTAAACTTTTAAGTAACTTTTTTATTCAAACTATCAGAATGCCAAAACTGCAATTTTTTTTTTTTAATTTTTTTTTTGAAATGCCCATAACTTTGCGAGAAATCGGCCGATGGGAACTCTTTTTTGAAAATTTTCTTTTTCAACCAACTTCTGGACAACAAAATCGAAAAAATTTTCAAAACCTTATTTCTATAAAACTTTGATTTCCAAAAACACGTACTGATCAATTTTCATGAAAATTTTTTCTAAACAACTATCACTCATTCCGCAACTGTAGGCTTAAAAGTCAGTAATGGAACAATAATTCTAGTATAATAAAGTGCAAGTTTGAAGTGGCCACCAAATACTGTTGATCTTTGGCAATTTTCTTTCATACGAAGTATGTTCTATAATTTTTTATATGGAGGGAAATTTACAGCACGGTCAACAAAGAAGTTACTAAAAATGGTATTTTTTAGCCACATAAAACTTTTACTTTAATGTACCAGAATTGAATGGGCTATGAAACTGCATACCCAAAAATTTTCTAAAAATGCTATTAAAAGTATGAAACTTTTAAAATTCGAAAAAAATAGATGCCATTGTTATCTCATTATCGGACTAGGCTTAAAAGTTGCGGAGTGAGGGGCAGATTTATAAGAAAAATTTTAAAGTAAATCGATGCGTACGTATTTTTTAGAAACCAACAGTTTATATTAGTTAAAATTTTTAGAAATGTTATAAAAATAAATTAAATTATTTTTAAATTTTTTTCCATTTTATGTTCCAAATGTGTTTTGAAAAAGCAAAATTCTTAAAAACAACGTTCCAATCGGCCCATTTTTCGAAAAATTAAGGGTAATAGAAAAAATAAAAGTTACAAATTTTTTATTTAAATCAGGTGGGCCTCTCTCAATTGGTACTATAACATAAGAAACTATAAAAAAAAAAATCGAGGATGCAAAGGCCAAATGGTATTGGAATGTCGCTGGAATGCCCCATATACATACATATATGAGTAAGAACATGTGGGAAGAAATATGAAAACAAATTTGAGCCAACATATTGTTATGGCAGTCATGAAATATGTAACGCCGGATTTTCACTGGGCATTAAATGACAAACATTTTAATGATAAAGCGTCATGATTTCCACATGACATTTTTCAAAGGGCACACATATTTTATCATTTAAATGCCTGGCGAAAATCCGACATAACTGTTTATGATTTCCTTGAGACAATTACCTTCCCTTATATAAAAGCTTATTTCTAGAAAATTCCGGCGGAATAGAAATTTCCGGCCTTGGATCCCCCTAAAAAGAGTCAAACTCTTATCTTTCTTATAACTGATCAACCGATTTAAAGGTGTGATGCATCTTTGATAAGGTATTTCTGAAGAATATAAATATTTTTCAAAATATAAAAAATTACATATTCGACGGGCTCCCGTTTTAACTTACTTTTGATTTCTATGCTTTCAAAAAAAAATTTACGTTTTCATTCTAGCGTATCCACTGATATAAAAATTTTCATTAAAAAAATGCAGAAACATGAAAAATTGTGAATTGAAAATTGAATCGAAAATGTTTAGCAAAAGGCAACTAAAATGGAATTACTGATCGGAAAATGTATTAATGGATTAACCATTCAAAAAAGATCAATAGGTGGTAGCAAGGTGTCAAATTTTTGTGATGCGAATGTCCTCTCAAAGCAAGCTTTCAAAGTAGGTGGTAAATATAAATTTTTACGACCCAGCCTAATGTAAGCCTTAGGGTCCGCAACTACTCGTTTTTTGAGCGTAAAATTTTTCAAAACCAAAATCAATATACATGTGCATCTAATCCTTATAATTCTAATAAAATTGCGTGCAAGGCAAACAGTGAAAGTCATAAAACTCACTAACATAAAAATTGGGGAAAAGTGGTAAAAATGTTAGCAAAAGTTAACGATGATAAAGTTTATTTCATGGATGCATGCTGAGCAATAAAAAGGGATTAGTAAACGAAGCCGTAAAGCAATAAAAGCGGATGCGAGTGTGGCCAACACAAAAAGGCAAAACAGGTCGTAATTTCGTATTTATTTTTAAATAATAAAAGTTGTAAATATCTACATACACGCTGCGAGAGGGGTCGTGAAGCAAGGATGGAGAGACTTATGTGTGGATTAATCTGCTCATATAAAAGAAGATATTTCTTTCGAAAAAAGTGTTAGTGCCTGCTTGGGAGCTGATAGAATACTTTATGAACGACTTAAGCTGATATTTAATGTGCTTTTTTATTATTTTTTCAGCTTAACTATTTGCGATTTTTTTGAAAAAATAGTAGGAGGATAATACAATAGAACATAGTAAAGTTGAAGCGTATGTATAGTTGCTTTCCATTTTGCGTTTTAATATTTTACGCATTCGTTGGATTCGACTAAGCCAGAAAAGGTGCTACAAGTGCGCAAACACATTTTATGTGGTGCGCACACGCGCGTATGGACTGCTGCGATAAGCAGCACCTCTGCCAGTTTATATGCAATGCAGCTTTGAAACAAATCACTAAAAAATGCATAGCTAACGTACTGGAACGAAAGCATAAACTCAAAAAATTGCTTGCCGTACTACTCGTAAATCGAATGAAGTAGAAAAGTTAAGCAGAGGAAAACTCTTCGTTTCTTTTTTGCGTGGCTATAAAAATTATGTAAAAATGAAAGGATTTATGAGGCACAATACAACAGTATTTGCACAAATATATTTGTGTGCGTATACATTTATTTGCGCATAAGAGCACCAGTGTTCTAGGTTGTTATTAATAAATACAGAAGTTTATGTGGGCGTGAGTATGCGAGTTTTTTTAAATGAAATTGGTACCACCGACTATTGAGGTATTTATTTACTTATAGTAAATAGTTCCCCACAGCACAACAATTTCTTGCACATCCAGTGAGGGCAAACGAGTTAGATATTAATTTGGGTGCATTTGTTAGCGTTTCGACTGTGCTTCCCGCATTGGTATGTACCCCATTGTTTGATGTTTGCAGTAACAGAGTTTTGTGCGATTGTACATAAATGCATTGCTCGAGAAAATAAAGAACTATTCAAGTGTGAATTGGGAGAATCTATTGAAAATATATATACCCTTTCACACGAATACACATTTTGTGCCTTTTAGCTCAGTAACTAACTGAAATTAGCCTTCATACCTACAAACTATAGCTCCCTCGTAACCAGTTCAATATACATATGTACATTTAAACACGCTCCTCTTCATAAATTTTGCAAAGCATAGCTTAAAAGCAAAGGCCAACGCAGTTCGCTAAAATGCTGCGCGCTTACTCAGTTATGCATTTTCAGGGCGTCAAGTCCATTCATTTATGCACACAATGCAATACAAATATAGTAAAATTCGTAATTTAGCCAGTGCTTTGCAAACGCAACCGCATCTGCTATTGTCTTTGGCTTTAGTTGATGCTACCAATTCATGTGGCAATAATAAAACGCACTCGCCATAGCCAGTAGGAAGAAGTGTTCATAACTAATACTCTAAGCGTGCGATAGCGGATGCCACAGCTAGGAGGTAAAAAGCATTATACAGGGCGTCCACGAAGTACCACGACAAACTTGGGAAAAAGGCATGTAAATAAAAAACACACTAAAAATTTGTACACGCAGTTAAAGAAAATACATGAAAGGGCCCGATTTTAAAAAAAAAAAAAACAAATATTTCAAAAACGGTGACATTTTTACGTGACACATTTTTGCTTATTAGGGAGATCACCCCCACCTACTTTCTCCTACAGGTTGTCGTGGTACTTCTTGGACACCCTGTATATACATATATCACCTAGAATTAAATTATAACGAAAAGTGCAAAGATTTATTTACTAATGCGTAATATTTTTTAAATACAAAGTTCTACTGGAATAATCGAAATATTTCCTTAGCAAAAGTTTAGTGATTTTGGTGAGCCTTAATTTACGGACATTAGGGTAGTACCATGGGGTGATGGGAATGAATAAACTTTGGTACAAAAAAATTATCTCCTCGAGACAAAAACAGCGATATATCACTTTATTAAGATCCGACTGTAAGTGCCGAAGATGTGACAAGAAATGTAAAATGGCAAACCCTACACACAATGAGGATAACTTGTAAATAATGTTTCAAAATTCTTTGTAGGTCATAAATTTCATCCGATTTCATTACTTGTTTTTAAATAAAAGTTGAGTAAGAAGAGAATTGGATTTTGTAATTGTTTTATATTAAATTTTGAAGTGCAAAATGCAGAAATGCAAGTAGAATTTTTGAAGAAAATCGATTCTTCTGCTCCTGTTAATGAATGATGCACAATAAAAACTAGTTGAGAACAATTACAGAATTACACCAAAACGAAAAAAATTGCACAAGAAAAATTTAAAATGTTATAAAAAAAATTTCACCAAAATAAATTTTTTCTTTAATTTTTAGAAAAATTTTAGATAAGCAGTTTTATAGCCCAATAAATTTTAGTAGTCAATGAATGCTACACAATAAAAGCTAATAAAATAAAACGAAAAATAATTGCACAAGAGAAATTTGAAATTTTATAAAAAAAATTTACTAAAATAATTTTTTTTTAACTTTTAGAAAAATTTTAGGTAAGCAGTTTTATAACCCATTAAATTTTAGTACAATAAAGGGCAAGTTTCAAGTGGCCAAGAATTCGATTTGATTTTTAATGATTTTTTGCTGGTGGTTCTAGTCATTCCATATAAAAAACATTTCATCAGCTTTCATCAAAAAAAAAAGATTCATCGAAACGGATGAAAATTAGAACCTTAAAAGAATTTCGAAATACAATTTCTAATTTTTCCTCACTGTGCTACGTTTGGCAAAAAAATTTTTTTTTTTGAAATTGCCTTGCAAAAATAATTTAGATTCGAAAACGTACGGCGAACTTTTTTTGGTGCGGTCTAATGCAAATATGTATGGATACATTTGCAGGTCGTTGCTCTTAGTGACAGCTGCAACATATAGCTGCGCAGCGAACTAACTTTCCAGCAGCAGAAAATTTTTAAATTTAGCTATGTATGTATGTATACATAATTTGTTGATACCTAAGAATGTAATATTGTAGGTGCAGAATGAGCAACTGGTACGACAAGGAATATCACATATGCCGCTTACAGAACGGATGCTATTTTCAGATGAACGGTTTCTATATGGGATCAATATTGTGAATTGAAGGGGAATGCGGGACGTATTTTCATTCTAACTTTAGGTGTACCAATGACCCCACCCGAGTGACCGTACAGAATTTCTCTTTATTTTCACATTATATTGACTGCCTCAAGGTAAAGGCCCTTCTTGGCCAGCGCTGCTACGATACTAATATAATAATCGGAAAGACCAACTTTTAAAAATATTTTTCGAATGAATGTACACATGAAGCCACACTAAAGTACTTAACCATTTAAGTATTAAGGTTTTGATTGAAATTTCTCGCTTAGATACCAAAGTCAAAGTTAAAGAGGCGACATTCACTTATGCAGCTTACATTCAAAATTGTGAGTTAATAAGTATGCCAGTATGGTATATGTATATATGTACATAGGTACTTAAGTAAGTAGGTATGCCCACACTTTCTTACATAAAAATTAACTTAAAACTAAGCTGCAGCATCATAAAACTGTCATTGACTGAAAGTGCTTGCAAGAAATCAATGAGGCTGACACAAATGCAGTGACAAGCTCAACAACAGCTGCAATAACAGCTGTCACAGCACATACAGGATGTCCCAGGAGTCGACGTCAAGCCGGAAATGAGTGATAGGCCAGGTCATAATAATAATCAGAAAAATATAAAAAAAAATCTAAGTCTTGCATTTTTAAAATTATAGGCGCTCTAAAAAGAAAAACGAAAAAATCTACACCCTGTGATGGTTTTTTAATTCTGTTACTACAAATTTCTACTATTTCTTAATTTTATTTTTATTACGTAACTCTGAGTAATGCTTCTGTAAATTGTCGTCTAAAATGTATAGCTAACTGCTCTAGCTTGGAAGAAAATTACACATTTTGCTCAAACAAAAATGTGAAATTTAATGCTTTGCCCAATTTTAACTGACTGTACTGAAAAAAAATTTTCTACATTGGTTTGGCAAGTAACTTTGAAAGTTGACGCATTTAATAACGATTCCAAAATGGCATGACACTTGCTAGATTGTTTCTTAAATTATGCACAATTTTGGTTTTTGTAAAGAAACTCAGTTTTGAAATTTTTTCTTACTTAAAACGATTGTAGTGTACCCAAGGCTTTCCTTGAAGCCGTAACTTTGAAGGTAATTCTAGTTTGAGTGAGACGGAGAGTCATTTTACGAAGTGTGAGCGAGATAGAGAGTGGCGCCACTTTGACCTGGCCTGTCACCCGTTTCCGGCTTGACGTCGACTTCTGGGACACCCTGTATGTAGATATTTATCCAAACGCCTAGTTATGTACTTATGAACGTTGACATACTTGTTATCTCCACTTTCAACCAAGCAGCATGTGGCATGCCACATGTAAAGGAAGATTTGATGAGTTGTTACATTAGCCGAGGAAGCGCTGTGTACACTTGACGCTTTGCAAAACTGTTCACACAACTCACTCATATGCAATTTCTATTTACTTGCCGCATTCAAGCTGTCTATCCACTACGCAGCTACTCAAGGATTCAAGCAGTCATTCATCTCCGCTCGCAGCCTTACATGCGGTACATCCCCATCACCACCAGCGCTGTCTCTGCTTTCGCCGCTGCCGCCAACAACTGCATCGCAGCTTACATCCAAGTCGCGCTTGCTGTCAATTGACCGCGAATTCTTGTCTTCCATTCATCTGTCGGTTGGCATTTAAGATTTTATCGTTGTTGGTAAACGATTAAAGCGCGATTTAAATGCGCCTCCGGCTTGAATTGCCACGCCACGCACTTCGACTGCCAGAGCTACAGTTTCAGTTGCAGCCGCAGCCGTAGTTGCTGCCACATGCCACATGGCTCTCGCCAGCACTTGGCAATGATGTGTGGCAGTGAAGCGCAAAATAATTGTTGCTGTCGTTATTTTAAGTGTTGTTGCACTACACTAAACGAATGTATACGCACGCATATGTACATACATACATACATATGCCATTGCTCTGCTTGTTTGTTCGCAAATGAGCTTTTATGTTTTGGGCTTGTTGTAGCTGTGTTTTTGTGCATTTTTATTTATTTATTTCAGTCGTAACTTTTAATTTGGCCGTTTGTTTTCATTGTTATTGTCGTTGTCAGTGCGCTTGCGCGCGC
Organism: Rhagoletis cerasi; assembly: GCA_029783565.1. Lineage (NCBI taxonomy): Eukaryota > Metazoa > Arthropoda > Insecta > Diptera > Tephritidae > Rhagoletis > Rhagoletis cerasi. The sequence goes on along the minus strand of JAPVRG010231043.1, from coordinate 8,303 downwards.
TGATTTACGAGCAGTCAGCCAGTTGAGGAGCAATTAACGAGACAAATGGTACCTTTTCTGCGGCTAAATTATTTTTGTTATCAATAAAAATGTTTGCTTAAACTTCCATTTTGTATTACAAATGTGTAGTATGCGTCCTGGATGGGATTTAGTAATTCTTTTGGTCCCTTTCAACTCTGAAACAAATTATTCTCATGTCTTGAGCGCAATAAAATTTAATATTACAAGTAGCTGGCAATGACAATGCTGAAGGTAAATAAAAATCAATTAAGCGAGAGGCTTCAACATGGACCCCTTGCTTGTGTTCTAAGCACAAGAATTGGGTAATGCACCTACCTATGGGCTAGCCAGCGTTGCCAATAGGAGCGACATCAAAATAAGTAATTTCTTCAAAGAATAAAAAAAGAGGAAGATGATGCTTAGCAAGCTCATCTGCTTAACACTTATAGGACATTTCAGCACTCGAACTGCGATTTTTAATTATTTGAAAATTGTAAAAAAAAAAGACAAACAATGGGAGGAGTATTACAGTTTTTGACGGAAAAGAACACTCACATTCAATCTGATGATTTTTTCATTAGGACCCGAAAATAACCGTTAAATATCATGATTTTTATTTTTCGAACAAAAAATAATCGTTGGATTTTTATTTTTTTCGATCCTCTTAAACCGTTGTAACGGAGAAAAGTAGAAATCAAAAGTAACGATTATTTTTTGATCGAAAAAATATGAGCCAATTGGCTCGGAGATATCGAGTTGGTCTTTGAATTTGGAAAACCCAGCGCCCAACTATTTCGTTTAATGAAAAAATATGAATTTGAATTTAACGATTATCCATGATCGAAAAAATAGAAATCAAATTTTAACGGTTAAATTATGATTTTTATTATGAAGATCATAACCGTTGCGGTCCCTGTTTTTTATCTACTGTGATGCCTAGTAAAATTTCTTGCCTAGCAATTCTGTCAAACATGTTAACCCTATAAATGCCATTTGGCCCGCGTTAACGCGTTCCGCCACCAAAGTCAAGGCAGTCGCCTTTCTAGAAAAAAACACCATTTTAACTGAAAATCCGCATGGTAGTTGTAAGTGTTATATGTATCGAATCCACTATAACGTCGCGAACTCTTTCTAATGGTACCTATCCTTCACATCCATATCTTACTTGGAAAAGCAGTTATTTAGTTCCAAGGCTCTTAATTATTTGTACAGTATCATATTAAAAAATTCGCACGATATACAATCACTTTGCATACGTTAAAATATAGCATTCTCTCTGGCCTACACTCAAATGACCCTGGAATGTCAATGTAATTTACTAAAACTCTCATAAATGAAAACTACGAGTCCTTGCAACATGAGAGACTGTTCAAAATTTTTATATGAACGACCGATGTTTAAAAAAAAAATGGAGAACTCGTAATATAATGCTTGCATTTAGGTAGATTAGACTACAGATTGGATATAGATTTTAGATTATATTTGATTGATAATATATATCCATTTAGAACTTTATTTTAGAGCTTTCGCGGTATCTTCTCGACTTGCTGTAGTGAATATTGTACTATATTTCAATTACGTAACATATGTATGCACGTCTATCCACTTAATTGTGCTTCGTTGACACAAATTAGACATTCTCATTGTCTGCTAATCCTTTTATGACAAACAACCACACTAATAAAGCACACTACTTAAACGTAAATCAAGATAAGCCACAAAAACGCAATTGTCCTGAATTAGCGCAGTGGTTAATGGTGTATAAAATAAACAAGGATACATATATGTAAATACATATGTATCTAAGCCACTCATCCACACACATATGTATGTATATACATACATAGGCACGACATTAATTTGATGAGTCAGTTACTTACGCAACTTAAATACACACAACAAAGCCATCAAATTAATGTCCAAAAATGTTGTAAGCTCAGCATTGAATAAAGAGTGAAAGCACGGTAAAAGTTAACTTTTGGGGGAAAAAATTAAATAAACATTTGTGCTACTTATTCAAGGTTTATGTATACATATATTTAAGTACTAATAAGTTAGAGAGTGCCTGCCCTCTCAAAAACCAACTTACCATCTTCTTCAGGACCCTTTTTACTGCCACTCCTGCTGGGTTTATTGCCCGCAATCAATTTGCCATGATAGACCTTCTCATTTGGACGCGCCACCACCACATTATTCTGCACTGATTCATCGCCTACATTAAGGTCGGGCTCAACAACGCCCGCATACGCGTCCGCATTGTTATTGCCATCACCGGCCGCGCCGACATCTTCATTCGCATTCAGCTGATTATTCTCGAGCGGTGGCACATCGCCCACACCGCGTCGCTGTTCGCGCCTACCACCGCTCAGCGCGTCCACATCCGCGCCACCATCATCCGCAATCGCACCGCCGCGATCTACACCAAAACCGCCACCAGCCTCGTAGATGCCATGCTGTTCGTTATCGGCGGGCAAATTGTGTGACGCGCCACCAACGCCACCGCCCCGCCACCACCTGCGACACTTTTCAGCGCCAACGACATGCCGTTCCATTTGTTGCTGTTCTCACTGTCCGCATCATCGCTGTAGATGAAAAAGGCGACAGTGAACCAGATGGCCGTGAGTATGGCAACAATTTTCACAATGGACGCAGAGCGGCGACGCCAAATGAACGCCATCTTTTTGTGGTTGTGTGGTGTTAATTTTTAGTTGATGATTGTGCGTGTGTGTGTGTGTTTCTGTGCTCACGCGCGATTGACTAGAAGTTGATGGATGTATGTGAGTTGAGCGAGCGGGCACCTTCTTTCCTTTCGAAATGCCTCAGTCGCACGCTGCGCTCACTCCTTTCACTCTCCGACTATCTTATTTTCTTTTTGTCGCAACCTCTTACACGTACATACATATATGTCTAAGCGCCTAAATTTATGCCTCAATTAGGCCTAATTTATGCGTTGTCGATTCCAGTGATTGCCGTGCTGCTCTAAGTAGCGCTTGCTTGCCTGCTATCGTGTTTTATTTATTTGTGCAATTACCTAGCATACTTTTGGGCGCCGTGCCTTGTTTTGTTTGTAAATTCGTTAACGTGGATATTTCTTGCTTTTCTTGCAGTTTTTGTGCATAATTTAGCCTCGTTCTTTTCAGTGCTTGGCAATTATTTTTGTGTTTAAATGCTCTTCACAGCTTTTTAGCGGTTTTGTGGCTTGCCGCGCCTACAGATATGCAATAAAAATAATATATAAAGCAGAAAATTGCTTTTGATATGTTTTTCTAGGAAAATTTTAGCTCAAAAATGGATTGAAAATTGTTTTAGCTATTTATAAAGCCGCTAAAGCAACGCTCTTTCGTTTCCAGCACTTCTGGCAGTTTTTTGTAATTTTTTTTAATTTTCTGATAACTCGTACGTTCTGTTAACAGGTTTCTTCCGTCATCTATTTCATCAATTTCTACTTTCCGCTAGCTGCCTTTTTGCCGTACTTGAAATTTCGTTAACGTTTTCACTTTTCTGCTTCAATTCCATTCGAATTTGCTGTGTCCTGCTGTCATTCAATTTTTTTTCTAGCTACGGTTTTCTTTATTTATCTTTCAATGCAACTTTTTGTTTTCCCACACACTTGTTTATCTTTCTAATTTCAATTCCTCGTCGTCGTTGTTTGCCTTTTGCTGCTGCTTTTGGTCGTAAAAGTTGTACAAATCGCAAAAATCAGAAGCCCCAAACGACCTTCTTCTTTTCCTCCCCCGGCCTCGCTTCTCACACGTTTCCGAGTTGTTTATATTTACTGCCTTTTAGCCGCCATTCACTAGTAGCCGCGCACACTTCTCGTTTTTTATTTATATTTCTCTGCAAAATTTTTTGGTTTGTTTATTTTTTCTTTTATTTATCGTTTTTTATTGCGTTGACCTTAACCGCGTTGCCGTTGTCGGTTCATTGCTTGCGTCGCGTGCACGTTACCGCTCGTTCCTCTCGGTTTCGCCTTACCACATTCACATCGATTCGACTTCAACGCGTTTCCGCTCGTTTTCGCTCTCTCACTCTCCCGCTAAAGCGCACACACCGCTGTCTTTTGTTTAATTTTATGTCCTTTCGCTTCTGACGCTTTATGTTGCATGAATTTTTTACGCTTTAATGCCTCGCTTATTTGTTGTTATTTGTTGCTGCATGTCGTATTTTATCTGCGAGGAAAAAAAGAAAATAAATGCGTTTGGTTAATGAATGAGTGGTGTGGAGTAATCGATTATGTTTTGAATTGAATTTTGTTATGCATCCATGGGACAAACAAACTGTATGAAGGATTTTAATGTATTTCCTAAGTTTTTTTATTTCCATAAATATTTTCAATCATTCTTTTGATATCATTTATTTCCGTTCTCTGCTTATTTCGATACTTTGGTATTTTTTATTTATTTTTGCTGATATCTCTGTTGTTATCGGCGTAGCCCATGACCGTTATTTATTATTGTTTTTTTTTGTTATTTGGCGTTCATTTGGACATATTCTTTCGGCCTTCTCACAAAAAAAAAAAATAATTGTCCTGTATTGCTTTTATGTTTTTCTGTTACCACGCACACTTGCTTGTGCAAATATTTATCTTTAATCAAATCATTTCCCGCTACCATAGCTTAGAAAGATTTCCGTCATCTCATCCTACTCAAGGCAAGAGGGGGAAATGGGTTTGCGTTGTATGCAGATCACATTCAGATGTTTGTGCCACGCGAAGTTACCAGGCAGTAAGCCTTGAAGATTGCAATACCCTGCCATATTACCTTAGAGAGAAGTTAGTATTGTTCCCGGTATCTTCGAATAGACCTTAGATCCTGACCTTGTCCCAATTTCGGAAACCTTGTTTGGCGTTAAGCCAGCTTTCAGCCTGAGGGAACTCAAAATTTTAGTACCTCTTTAGCAATGGAAATGGAGGCATACTATCCTCTCATTAAGAAGATATTAACGTCTAGATCGCTTCATCCAGCAATTTTCGCTCCCATACAGAAAACGGCTGATAAAACTGTGCGACAGCGAAAAAAGACATGAATGCGGTGTGGCAATTATGAAAGAGGAAGAGCTCTAAAATATTGGACCATCTGCTGTTTTGTCTCTACACGTCAAAATTTTGTTTACACTGCGTTGAAGTTTTCTTCAAGTTGATCTAAATTAATTGAAAACTGTCGTATAAAAATAAATTTACCCCTAATATTGTCTTTAGGGTCTGTAGTAAAATGTAATTACGCATATTTTTGTGCAACAATTTAGCCCACTATTCCCCATCCGTATGGGTCGTTTTGACACTTGTTTGAGTCAAATCTAGTAGTAGTTGAAATTTACCCCCTTTCTGTTGACTTATTAATCCGAAATTGTGTCCCACTTCACCTTTAGTTTTGGCGACAATACAATTGTTAATCCAAGATGGCCGCCGCCACAAAATTGCGGACTACGATTTCTTCACAGCCCTATCAATATGGGTATCAAGTGAACAACACTTGCGTCTTTATTAAAGCGATAATTTAACTAAGTGCACTTGGATGGTATATTCTGATCATGTACTTACATACGAGTATGTCAATCACCTAGTCGCACAGAAAACTCAACCGTGATATACAAATAAAAAATAAAAAAAAATAACGAAACGTTCCACATCCACAGTCGTCAAACTCCTACTTCACTTAGAAGTAATTGATTATTCCTTTATTTTGTGTCTTTCATTTCTCGCCCTTTGCATTTTCATTGATTCGTTCATTAGTCATTTGACATTTTCGATTGACGTATATAAATGACAATGTGACAGCTGAACGAATAGCAAAAGTGCAAAATGGAGCGAAACGGGGTATTACGTTCGGTGTAACATGGCATTTAAGCTACTAAGTTGTCGTTTTGTTTATTTGTTGTTTGGCATATTTAATTGCCTGGATTTGTTGGTGTCAAGTAGCACTTAGTTGAGAATAGTTTTACTGAAATGATTAGGGTACAAAGCGGACAAGCGAACAGGCGGCAAAGTGAAGGCAGGTGTTGCGATAATTAGCTGGCATGAAAATGTTTTCAATTAACATATTAGCAACTAAATAAATCAGTGACGGGCGAATATTAGTCAAAAAAGTTGTTGATTAGGGATGGCGTATTGGAACATTTTTAGGTTAGAAAGTTTTAATTGGACAAAATACATTAGGCGGAAATACATATGTATCTATGTTTACCGAACGAAAAGGATAAAAATAAATGCTTACTTATGTACATTATCAATAATTTTCGTTAATATATCGGAAGAAATATCGATCAGCGTATTGATATGGATATCGATAAAAATATTAAACACATCGACAGTAATTGATAAGCTTCGAAAATTATAAATTATGATATTGATAAATGAATTAATCTTTATATAAATTTTAATAACGGTAAAATATTGATATGAATCAAAATTTGCGACTAAAAAATTTTCGACAGATTTATCGATAATTTCATTAAAAAAAGGTTGAAAATGTATCGACAAAATTTTCGATATACATATGTTTATGTATTTAAAACAAACTTAAAATACCGACAGAGATATCGATCATTACAACGATAACTTTTTCGATACAAATAAAAACGTATAATTTTATCGAAAAATATAGCATTGACAACGGACAATTTAACACTAGCCAGTACGTTGCATCGATGATATATGTACATATATGCAAGCAAAAAAAACTGTAGAAAAAATATCGAAAAATAGAAAGAAAATATGGATAAATATTCATCAGCAATATCGATAAATTTATCAAAATCGGGGTCTTCAAATACGTCAGTAACTATATCGATAATCGATAAATGAATTAATACTAATACAAATTAAAATAACGGTAAGTTGTTGAAATATAAACCAAATTTTTCGACTAAAGCTGGGTATTGTGTTTTTCACGTGAAAATTTCTCTAGTCACCTAGCAACTATTTGGGATGACTTTTTAAATCTTTTGAACATAGAATGTGTTCCTGCCATCGTTTCCAATCACATTCAGTTCTTTTCACGCCTTGAACATGTTTTTA
>JAPVRG010231040.1:0-12703 GCA_029783565.1 Rhagoletis cerasi | reverse complement strand
AAAAAAAAACAAAAACAAAAAGGATGGTTTTTTCCGTATGATTTTCCTACTTAACATATCGAAATACTTTTTTCGCAAAAGATTAATGATTTTTGACGGTGTTTAATTTACTGTCATTAGGGCGATACGTTAGGGTGGTAGCAACTGAGATCTGGTGGGTAAGTACCACAATGGAGCACATAAGGCCAATTAACATCCGTAGGAAACCCCCCCTCCTCGAGACAAAACATGGGTGTATCACACTTTAAAATCCGACTATAAATGTCAAAGATATGAAGAAAAATGTAATTGGGCGACTGCTAGGGTTGTCCAAAAAAAAGTTTTTATTATTTTTTTAAATGCTTTTCAAAAACACTTCATATGAGGGGTGTACCGCGAGCTTTTTTTATTTCGCCTGTAAGGCGATACGCTCTAATGTACGTATTTATAATTTAAAAAAAATAAATAAACAAAAAGTATTCTTGAACATAAGAAATCACAAATAAATGCAATAGGTTGTTTTATTTTGTCTTGTAAAAGTTTTCAAACATTATAATTTTGGGTTTTCAAATACAGTAAAAACCGATATACATATGTAGCTGTTTTTAAGGCCATACATGTTTTTTTTTACGAGGACGAAGCATTGAAAGCTTGTATACCTGTCCCCTCTTACAAAATAACCGCTGAGTATCGATTTTATTTCAATTTCCAATTTTCTCACAGGAGGATTTACGAGCTGTCAAATGAATCGTATTGCCATTATGTCATGAATTACATTTAGATGATTATAACCATACAAAGCATTTTTTACCGTTTTCAAATCTAGGACATTATAACAAAGCAAATATTATGACGGCCTTTGACTGCAAAAATGCATTAACGCTAGCAGAGAAAGCTACAAAATGATGTTTAGCTCCTCTATAACAAACACTCCTTACTAGTAGATAAGTCTGACTACATACATACATATGTACATACATACATACATATATTTAGAAAATTTTATTTACATACATACATATGCACATATGTATGTACGTAATTATGATATTGTTTTTAATTTATTGTTTTCATCAACTTAAACAGAATATTCCGTTCCTTTTCATTACAGGCTGCAATAAATGCGGACGATGAAATGCTCGCTTCCCAGCTCGGACATCCAGTCATGCCAGGCATGGGACCGCCACCTCATCACCAGGCGCTTAGTCTAAGCGATAAGCAGCGCGCCGAAATGCTTGACATTCCAATGAAGAAAGCGAAAGGCCTTGATGAGACATCTGCTTATCAGCTTGAATACCAGCGCTATCAATCGCTAATGTATGCGCACTGCGCGCAGCAACAACGCGTCGGTTCAATATCGGCGTTCCGACCGTGGGCGCCAAAGTCCTTCCTGCATCCAGCTGCAACTTACAATGCAGTAGCTGCGTTTTCCACACTACCCTATCTAAGTCAAGAACCACCAGTGTTGCAAAACCCGGAAAGGGTAGTCCGCAGCACAGATCGCGAACGCTTCGAACGTACCTACCAACCAAATGTGGCACTTGTGCCACGCAAATGCATTTTGGCTAAGGATAGAGATAAGGAGCAGCGTGAGTACAGGGAGCGGGAAAGAGAGCAACGTGAGCGCATCGAAAGAGAGCGAGAGCAGGAACGTAAGCTTGAACGCTCCCGTGAACGTGAGCAGACTCGTGAACGGGAGCAACGCGAACTGGAAAGGGAGCGAAGAGACCTAGAAATGCAACAGCATCGGCAGCAGCATTTGTTGCAACAACAAAACCTGCATCAACAACAACAAATACTGCAAGAACAGGCGTTGTTAACAAATGTGTGTCCAACTGAAGTGCAAATAAAGCAAGAACGTGCTAATACACCAAACGAGATGCTCCAGTCGCCACCGCTTACTAATGTCAGCGGCGGTGGCGACGAGGATCTTACTGACCGGCGCAGCAACGGTCCACTCGACGAAGACACCATATTGCCAATGATATCGCCCATGTCGTTAAAATTAAATCAGCCGCAACGAAAAATGTCAAGCAATAATAATAGTAGCAGCAATCATAGCAACAGCAACAGCAGTAGCAACCATAGCGATGTGGACACTATGCCACAGCAACAGCCACAACATCAAGTGCTGGAGCAACAGCAGTCACAGTCCAGGCGACACTCACTCTATACCTCAAACTCCTCCGCCTGTTCAACATCATCGACGACATCAACAACACCGCCACAGCAGCAATTACTGCCTGCGCATCTGCCTCCGTCACAACAGTATCAACAACAACAACAACAACAACAACAGCAGCAGCAGCAGCAGAGCAGAGGCATATGCAGCATTTGACGCTGCAACCACAGACGACACGCCTTCGACAATCGCCCCGAACGTACCCGCCTTCGCCGACAGACACGCACAGCTCTGAGGAATTTTCGGGTTCGAATGAGATCACCTCATCCACTTCCCCCGCCCCCTGTAATGAAAATAAATGCATAAGCCGTGACCATGCGCCACAACATAGTCATAGTCAAGGATCAAGCCGAGAGCCCAAAGGTCAGCCGCTCATTGCAACAGTTAATCAACATGCCAAACTTCTCCCGACGCCGATATCTGCAACCTTTACTGCCAGTAACAACAGCAACAACAACGAATTGCCAAGCCGAATACGCATAAGCAAAAACCTAATCAATCGGGCGAATATAATTAGATCGCCTACACCTCCGCCACTACTACCTCCAACATCCACATTAGCACAACTGCATCCGCAACAAGAACAACACCACCATCCGCAGCAGCAACAACCCCAGCTGCAAGCGATGCAACATCACCAACAACAGTATGAATATTTCAAGCAAAACCAGCGGCTTTTTGATCATCAACGTCAGCAGCATCATCACCACCGCCAACAACAACAACAACAACAACATCTCTCATCAATACAACAGCAACACCTCATCATGCGCACTCATCATTCGCAGCTAACGCAGCACTCACCTACTCCCGCACAGTCTTCCACCTCAACGGGACTGAACCTAAGCACCCACTCCACAAAAGCTTCGATATCATCGCACACAACGGATGCACAAAATCATCAGCCGCAACCTCAACAGCCGCGATCACACAACGGGCTCCCGTACATCGGCTCCGAATTCGAACTATCGACCGACACAGACGATGACAGCGTGAGTGGGGAGGCGGATAGCAGCAATATTTTGGCACCTTGGGATATGGCTGTTGAAGCGTTACGAGACACAAGACCTAAAGAGCGAGAACGCGTTCTCAATTTCCTGCGGAAATTGTTACATGAAAATCAACAAATGCGTTACAGCAATCTGCAACTCAGCGAAATGATCCACAAGCGTGATGCTATGATCAGAGACCTCCGAGATCAGCTGCAAACTTGCCGGAGACACATGCAGATGCTCAGCTTGCAGCAGGAGATGCCGGCACCAACGAATGGAGCGCACCGCAGCGAGAGTTTTCAGGATGAAGAAATGCAAAAATCATTATCATCAACGGAAACTCGATACTTAGAGAACCATAGCGAAGCTAAGGTTGGTGCTAAGATCAATGAAAATGATGTTCTCGCAAGGAATGTAGGTAGCGCGACAGAGACCGAAGGAAAGAGGAGCTGTAAACAGTCAACAAATGGGCAGCTCAGTGAAAGCGAAGATGAGGGCGACACTTGCAGCAATCGTAAAAGAAGCGGAGACGATAACGATAACGGCAGTGATATAGAAAGTGAGGACGAAGTTGTCGACGATTGCAGGAGCGATGTCGTCATGCAAGAAAGTGTCAATAGCGCTACAGGTAATGGGAACAACTTAAACGATAGTGATGCTATCTCACAACCATTAGCAAAGCGGTCGAGGGTCGAAAGTGACAGCGAAAGCGACTCCAGTTCGAATCAAGAATCTAAGCCTGCGTACCGAGTAGATCAACAGACATCACACAGAGCCCAGCATAATAGTTCTTTCGATTCGGAAGATGAAACGCCGTCGACGCATACTGAAAGGAATACAGCAATGGATATTAGCAACGACTGTTCCAACGCCAAAAATAGCGAATACCCAGAGATAAATGAAAATAATGACCTGAGCGAGGACGAAGAAGAGGCTACCCGCTTTACAGTCAGAAAAGATAGCAGCAGTGACACATCTGACGAAGATGGCGATCAGAGCTCACAGCACCCTAGGGACACGCGTGTGGGCGAGACTGACGTACAGGCGCCCCATAGTAGCGCATTAGCCACGCCACCAACCGCAACTACACCATTGTCACCACATTCTGCCGCAACTGCTGGACAGTTGTTCGACAGCAGCAATAGCAGTGACGAATCATCCATGAAGAAAGCGCAAATGTCAGCATCCAACGCACTCGCCAAAATAACAGAAGCCGCCGATGATGTCGCGGAAGAGGTGGCAAACCAAAAAGAAAAGGTGAAGCCTGACGAAGTTGAAGATAGCTGCGACGATGAGGAGGAGGAACAGGGTGATCAAGACAGCGGCAGCGCGGAAGCAGAACCCAGTGAAGACATTGGAAATAAATTCATCATCAATAAAGCTGAATACTGCTCGCGCAGAGGACGACATTTTACCAAAGCTAGCTTACACTCGCGAAAATCAGATGAGATCCACAAGGCACTCGATTGTGAAGATAACAAGCTGAATGTCAACGTAAAAGCCAACATCACCGGCGCTGGTGCCCAACAGCTGACTCGCGCGCCACTGGCTACAAAGGCCAGCAAAAAACAAACGCCAACAACGAATGTCGAGTTGCGGATCAAAGAGGAAATAATTTAACCGTTTCAAAGCGTCAAATGACACACCCGTCGTATTCAACGTGCCTACCATAGACCTCATTGAACCAGAGAGCATGCGTAGCTAAAACGCCCAAGCGCCCTGTCTATCTCATATTTACATATGTATGTATGTACAGGCATACGTATGTATGTACGTATTTATTGCATACAAATATATGTATGTACTTACATACATATGTACGTAAACTGGACCCATGAGATCGGCTTCCCTCAACACGCAATCTCTCTAAACTATTTCCCCTCCTAATCTACTAGAACCCCGTATGCTTTTGTTGTACACATTTTACGAAAGCTGCTAGAATGCTTTTAAGGCTTACAAAAAGAACGCAAATTAATAAGTACATAATTTTAAAAATTTTGTATTGACTTAAGCTAGGTTGTAAGTTTAAACAGAAAGCACCACAATGTCAAAGCAAAAAATTTTAAGCACATTTCCAAAATACGAGCAGAAAAGGCATACATTCATACATACATATAAATTCACTCAAAATATTGCATAAATAACTTGCATACTATTATGCATTAAAAACTAAATACATATTGCATATCTACTAGTATGTATGTACATCAGTATTTACATATGTATTTTATGGAAGAGCATAACTTTGAAAGTACAAGTACAGTGCATGCCCTTAAGTTTCGTTTCAAATTATGAAAGTTCTGATTCATACATACATATGTATACAAGGACATTTTTTTTAATAATACCCACCAGACAATTTTTGTTGTCGGCAATAAGAAAACGAGTCGCCTTCGGCAACAAATTTATCGCCGGTAATATGGCCATTGTATCGATTTCTTTTTACCAGTCGCTCTAAAACGTCCGCCGAAGGCAACTCGCCTGGTTGAGTCGTTTTCTTATTACCTGAATGATGCGTCTTCTGGTCGCTTTACTGTTGTTAATTGCTAAATTATCTTCCATGCGATATTTGAGCAATAATTACTTGGAACAATTTCATTCTCTTTGATATTTCATTTATTTTTCAATACAAATTTAGAAATCAAAAACGAATTTCATTATTTCCCTCACTATGGTGCTTCCCATTTTTGCAAGCCTATCCTTGGCATAAATTGGATGATTTTGGAGAATTCTGTTCACGCGAAAGTCATCAGGATTTAGGAATTTTCGATAACATATTCCTAAAATGACATGAAAGAACGTATATGAATGGGAAAAAGAAGCAAATATTGCCGATTTGCCAACACGGAAATAAATCGGCGAGTCGCCAATTTGTTGCCATTGAGGATTGTTACCTATTTCTCAAGTTTTGAATGGTGCATGTACACTTATCTGAAAAAGTATCCACCCCCTAAAAAGGCAACTTTTATACAGTATTTGTTTCAGGAACAGAAAACTGTTTTTAAGTTAATTTTTCCTTGTATCAAGATATGCATTAGGAAGATCTTTTTAGTTTTAGATCATTGCAAAAATGTTGTTTTAAAATTTTTTTGTTTCTTGTGAATGTGAATATCTGGATTTTCGATCATATTTGATTGTTATTTTGGTAATTTATATTTTTTTTATGGTATTTAATTGTTGCAATTGACATTAGATTTTTACAGTCATACTTGCATTTTTTCGACGGCTTTGAATCCTCTACAAATTAAATAAGATGGTTATAACACGATATAAAAAAGAAGGTAGTTTCATTGTCACTGGTTTGTCGTCATATTAACCACCTGATAATTAAGCAGATTGTGAAAATTCGTGGTACCATACACAATAGCTAAAATCCTTCACTTTTTAATATATGTACGTTTTTTTTCCTTCAAGACATCTTGTACTTCGAATCTGAACCAGCTAGTGGTCTTTTGTTTTCGAAACAGATGAAGGCTAATGCTCTGATATTATTTTAAGTCGATTGGTTGATAATAGTTGTTCTAGCTTGCATACTAACAAAATAAATCTTCAATTTTTAGCAAAATAGAACAGCAAAAATATATTTTAATGTAACCGAAGAAGACAAAAGAGAGAATATGTATTAAATAACACATCGAAATATGAAATGTCAGTGTCTGAATTATATCAGAAACAATCTTGTCCGATACCGGAAACTGAAGCAGTCCTAGCTAGCTGCATTGTGTAGTAATCAGCTGACATTAAAGAGGTTAAAGGTTTTGAAAAAATGTGCACTAAAGTTTTATTAGTCTAAAAACAAAAATTTCGGCGGAATAGATATCGAATTTTAATGTTAAATATAATCATTTTTAGGAAAAGGTATTAAAATGTAAATGTTAAAAAAAAATACTTTATATAATCCCAAATCTATGATATAAAAGCCCCTTTACCAACAAATATAATTTGGGTAACGCCATTTCGAATTTTTCACTGAGCAGTGTTTCAAAAATCAGCTTTTTAATCAAAAAGTTGTTTATTGAAACCAGGGTACGAAAATAAATCGTACAAAGCAATTCGCATTTGCTCATCGACTATCATATCATTTATGGTTTTGTACAGTTTTGTATAGATGATGTGGGTAGTGAATTTTTAGCAATATGTTCCTCCAATATTCGAAAATGAGTTCATCAATCCAGATCGCACTTTTAATGTAATTTCAAATATGCAAGTTGAACACTTTACGTTGAAACTTGTAAAGTGGACTCAGCCGTTTTGTACCGTTTTGTACCGAACTGTTGAACTAATAAACGAAACGAAATACATAGTAACGTACAATATAGTTTATTTTCGTACACTGATTGAAAGTACCTTCTTTTTTGTAACATTGATCATAATAAGATCAAAAAATAAATAAACATTAAAAATAACGATTATTGTTTATCGCGAAAATAACAATCAAATATAATAGAAGAAATAAAATTAACGGTTAAATAAGATCGAAAATATATAAATTCATTTTTGACTGGTTGAATCTTCCGACAGGGTTATTTAACAAAATAAAACAGGACTTCAGTTAAAAAACACAGGTAAAATTATTGGAGGTAGCCACAATTTCACGCCGCCCTCGAACGGCAGTTGGTTTCTATGTAAAGCTTTATAATACATACAATATGTATTTACATATCATTTCCTTAATATAGAAAGGCCCTAACTCAAATACAGTTTGCATTTTTTATAAAAAGTAGAGTTCTCCTGTTCCAAATTTCGTCGAAACGCTGATTTTTTTAAAGACAATATTTAGTCTAATGCTATAGTATTTGTTTTTCCTATACTTTTAAATGTATTGTGAGTTATCTGACCGCTTTTGCATGAATCTGAATTCCAAATGAAAATTAGTTAGAACCCTTATATACTAAGGGTATGTACTACATAGGTATGTAGCGAAAATAAACTTTGAGTCTTAGCATTTTGATCTCAATGCCTGTGGATAGGATATTCTATATATATCTCCGCCCGTCACACCTTGTCAAATTTGGTTTTGAGACAAACCGGTTTCGGCGTTGTGTCATCTTCGGTGTGATTCTTCGTTCGCTGAATAATGGAAGTTCATTCCAAACAATAAAGGGCAAGAAGTATATGTACATTGTACCATTTTACAGGAAAAAAAGTAGTTTTGCAATCAAAATTTAGGCCAAAAAGAAATTTTTGGCTGAACGTAGGTGCCGCCTTTTTGAATTTTTCGTCATATCTTCGACATTTACAGTATTTTTCCAATGGTCATTGACCTCAAGTGCCTCATTCTAGGTTTAATTTACTGACTTTATTCTGATATTACGCAGATAAATGTATGTAAATGAATATTTAATTTACTTCTTGCTAGCTTTACTTTTCGTATTTTTTTGGATGTTTTTCTGAGAATGAACGTTATCGTTTTTTTAGACATTTTTTTCCACAGAAGTATGCAGTGAGACGAGAAAGAAGTGGAGAGTGCGAACACTAGCTCTGCCATTGTGTTGTTCCAGCCGTTTCTTTCAGAGTGGCTAGTTGACCTGCTCTTTGTGAGCAAGAAGTCCACTTATTTTCTCTACTTAATTTAATTTCTAAATTAAATATTTTCTTGAATTTCTGGAAAAATGTTCACAGAAGACTCGAATCTGTTGACTTCTGAAATCTGGCTTCCTGTCAGTCCTTTTTATAAAAAGTTTAGTTAAATTTCATTAATGGGCAATATATCCGGATAAAGCGATTTAACAATATGCTAAAAGTACTAAAATGTTTCCTGTTTTTTTTTTACAGTTGAGCATTAATATCCCAGCAAACATTTAGGTTAGAGAACGATTAGAAAACGATTCGAATTCTAATGTGATTCTCTAAGGTAGAAGGTTAGAAGACGATTAGAGAAACTGTCGAAAACTATAGCATTCTCTACAAAAAGGGGACTTGGTTCTCGATATCGAGAAAAAGGTTAGATATCTAATCGTATTATAACTTTGAATTCCAGTTAGTTTCTAATGTCTAGTGTTTTTTAAATCATTCTCTAATCGAATTCTAATACAGTTTTCCAACCTTATTTTCGATTCGAGAAACATTAGAATTCAAATGAAAAATCAAATGCTTCTCTAACGTTAGAGACTGTGCTTGCTGGGTATTCACTTATTATGAAAGCTTCCGACGAATACGATTTTCTATTCCCTTCATCCGCTAGTAAAATTCATTGCTTAACACTTTTGAAAAGCACTAAAACCCCTTAATGACATTTTTAATGAAAGAGAGACAAGGACCTGTACAAAATAGGTAAAAATATTCTACGAAAAATTTTCTCGCTACATATTTTCAAGTCCCTCTTGCAAGTGGTCGATTTTAAGACTAAATTTTTTGTTATATTGCCGGCGAACTTTTCAGGGTTATAACGATAATTATATAAATTATTTCTACTGTAATTAGATTTTTAAATACATTGTTTACAGGAATATTTAACACAATTGGTTTTCTTCGCTTAGATGAAAACTGGCGAACATACATATGTATGTATGTATGCATGTATGTATGTATGTATTCATAATATACGGCTTGCATCGGTATGTCTTTGCTCAGATGTTTTTATAGAAAAAAAAACTGTTCACAATGTATATAACTAATCAACAAAAAAACAAATAAACTAGACTTTAAGCCAAAAATCAAGACAAAATAAATTAAATAAAAAAGGTGTGACAAAATTCGAACGTCATGATAGAAAGTGTACGTAAATTATAATTATTTTAATTAAATTTCTAATTTTTTAATCAGTTATTTCCAAAACAAAAGTACAAAGTACTAAAATTCTCTCTGCACAAAGTTTTCAATATTCTTTTTATCAGTCAATATACACTCCTACATTATGTAATGCTAATACCAATCATTCGGTTTCAACAAGCATGAGTGTATTGTCATATCGAAAATTTATAAATTTTTACACATTTACATATGTACATATGTATGGGTATCTTTCGGCTTGAACTTCTCTTTTTTGAGTATCTATTTTTTTTAAACTTGAAGTAAATAATTATGCCGAATTTTCACTCGGCATTAAATGACAAAAATTTCCCGTGTCTTCAAAGTCATTACGTCTGTTTCCACGTGGCTTTTTTTAAATGGCATCATTATTTGCCCTTTAAATGGTCTAGTGGAAACTCGGCACTATTCTCCTTTTACTCTCAGCTTTTTCAAATTTTCAAGACTATAAATAATTCTGCTCAATTACAATACAAAAAACAAGAACACAAAATATAGAAATATTTATTCATTGAAACCAAAGCTTTAAAAGGAATTAAAAATTATGATTTAAAATAAGAATATACATACAAAAATGTACGTATGTATGTAGATTTGTACGTGCATTTTTATGTACTTTGAAGAAATATGTGTGTATTTTTAAGTATGTATCTTTTTTGTTCATTTACTATTTTATTTGTTTATTACAACAATAAGTCTTAGTTAAAAATATTATATTAAGATTTTGTAACTTTTAATAGATAAATATTTTGTACACATATACATATGTATGTATATGTGGGTAAGCATGTATACAGGATGAAAGTATGTAGACTCATTCTATCAATTACACGTAAATTTTAAAAGGGGGTTGGGGTTGGTATAGCCGGCGGAGCTTCTTCATGCGGTGAACTTACAAATGTACATAAATCAATAACTAATCTAGTACGTATGTAGCTTTGAATTACATATATTAAAAGTTGAATTAAGTCTTTCAAACAAATAATTTTACAGATTCGATTCCTAAAAATTTTGCTTATTTAAAAGTCAAATTAAGTACAACTTTTACTTAAATCAACAACATATAAGCATTTGTATGTATGGAACGAAAATTTGTTTTTACGAAAACAAAAACAAGCCAAGCCAGATAAACCCACCAGTTAAATAATAAACAAGTTCATGATGAAGAATAAAAATTAAACAAATTAACGACTTGTATATTTTTTATTAATTTAAGAGCAAAGAAACATACACACTTACGAGTATAAAACAAATTTGAACTCATAATTTTTAGGAGCATTCAACTTACTTATGTATATTTAAATACATATTTATAAGTATTTGCATACAAAAATATGCTAATTACGTTTGTTATTAAATTACATTAAACTCTTAGCGCTTTACTTTTAATGTATTGTACAATAAATTTGTCATATTTTATTTAGATTTGTTTTTAATATTTATTTTAGGATTAGAACGCTGATGTGCCCAAGTTCTATGAAATGTAAATATTTGTTATATATTTTTATTTTTTACACCTAATCTCAAGTCTCTTCCTTTCCTATGTGTCTGTCATCGGATTTTTGCCACTTTGTCGTTGATTTTTTTATACATATGTATGTATATCTAAAATGATTTGTTATTTTTCGATATTTTGGCCAAATTTTAATTGTATTTGAACTAATTTAAAAAATTGAGTGTGATTTTGTTTTGTTAAAAAAAGCAAAGAAAAACAAGAAAAACTAAGTTAATAGATTTCTAAAATCAAATGAGTTTGTTTAATATTCATATGAAGCATGAATATTTGTATAGATCCTTACAAATTAATTTCTAAAACACCAAAATGGTGCAAAAGTTAATATTGTTATACATGCGTATGTAATTTGTGAAACAAAATATGTAATTACATACAATTTTTGCTAACGCAGGAATGCTCAGTGTATGATGAGCTGACGAAGACAGCAGAAACCAGCTTAATAATTTTAGTGTCACGTTTAATAGACAGACTTGCGTTTTGCGCATAAAATTTTGTAAATTGTAAAAAAATAAACTGAAAGAAACCAGTTAGTAATATAAAAGCTCTATAAAGTTAATGTTGGAAAAAGGAATTATCCAAAGTCAGTATGACTGCAAAAATGATGATAAAATACAAAGTTATGAACTTATGTTAGTATAAACGTGTAGAGAAGTTAAAAATTTTTCGAAAATAAAAATGCAATTATTTGTAAAAATTTTTTGTGTTTTCTTTTATGTTGTTAAATAGTTTTGTTTTACTTTGGCATGGTTTGGTTTTATTTATGTTACGTTTTTTATGTTATTCTGAAATCACTACATGAAATGAAGGTACTCGCTGAAAGGATACATAAATTTGTTCGTGTTGGAAATGGGTAAATGTAATGGGCAACATTTTTGTGTAGTTTCCATTTATTGTTTTACGGAAAAAAAGACAATTAATATAGAACGCTTTTTGATCCTTTCTATATACATAGATATGTTATGTATTAATCTTATATGGATACCAACCGAGTGTACAATCATTTCAGCATGCAAAGAAAAACTAAAATTCAGGTTAAATGAAGTTTAAATTAGGCTAATATGTATACACACATACATACAAACGTTGATGTTTAATACACAAGAAAATCGCAGAAGCAAAGAACGTAAATGTAATCTAAGGATCACTGAAGTCGACGCTATCTTCAATCAGCCTAAAAAAGCATGTTCACTAGTGCGGATCGGTCCCCATACAAAAAAAAAAAGTTTTTCCAGTCCACCCCTAGGATTAAAGATATTTTGAAGGCGATCGCAAAAAAAAAATTTT
>JAPVRG010231039.1:0-11229 GCA_029783565.1 Rhagoletis cerasi | reverse complement strand
TTCGATTCCTGCTGAAGTCTAGATAAAGAAGTCTGATGAGGAGATGTGGTGATCTCCGAAATAGCAGCTATAACTTCTACCGCTCAGACTGTGTTGCTTTTTCCATTTTTCCTAAAAACAAATCGTGGTACAAAGCTCAATAACCTTCGTTTTTAACATTTTCATATTACTTTTGAAAGTTGAGCTCATCTTGCGTTTATAAAACTTATTATTAAACAAGTAATTTTCAATAAAAAAAAACACAACCGACTTCAATTCTCATATACAAATTCAGGAATACCGTTAATTTTATGTTAATAACGTGCTATTTATTAAACTTTAAAAAGTGCATCTATTTATTTATTACAAACATAAAACTCGCATAGCATAAATGTATTTTAAAGAGCTTATTATCTGAAGCGAAGGGACAAATATGGGATCCAAAAAAACTGAATCCAACAGAGCCTCATTCTCCATCAGATGCATCTCTTATCTCTCTATGGCTTCCACATTTTCCTTAGCTAAGGTAGCTCCGAAATCTTGTGTGAGTAGTTTGCACTCGATCCAGATGGCGAAAAATTATCCCAATGTCAGTTGTTCATCATAATTTTTATTCCATTCTTTTTTAAAGCATTGTTGAGAGTTTTTCTCTCATTTTGTCCTTTTTGAGAACTTTCCCGAGAGTTTTTCTCTCTTTTTGTTCTTCACGGTAAGGTTCCCAAACGTTTTGCTCTAATTTTGTTCTTTTTAAGAACGTTCTCGAGAGTTTTGTTCTCTTTTTGTTCTACACGGAAACGTTCCCGAATATTTTGTTATTATTTCGATAATTTCCAGAACGTTCCCAAACGTTTTGTTCCCAGTTTGTTCTCGTTCAAACTGTTCTCACTACTTTTGTTCCCGTTTGGTTCTTTTGCGGGAACGTTCTTTGCATTCATTTTGTTCTCGTGCAGAACTAAACCAAAACCGTAACGCGTTCTCGGTCCCTGGTTTTTATTCATTTAACTTTCTCAAGGAGAAAATGACTCTGTAGTAAAATTTAGAGACAGTCCGGCAAAGCGCTAGTTCCGAACTACATATTTCAGAACTAAGTCTGAACTAGTGCAAAACGGCTACAGAGCGGGGTAGTTGAAACTTCGGTGAGGTAGTTGCGCTGTCGTCAAAGTTTCTCACATTTAGCATGTCGAAGCTGAGAAGTAAATGTGCAAATTCTCACTTATCGTACAATACGAAAGTAGCTCCGCAGGAAGACCTCCGACTCTAACATCGTTGGTCGCGAGTTCAAATCGCGGTGGAGGCACTTGCGAGTTTTTAGATTTAATAAATTTAAATAGTCTCGTGTCGCTTGAAAATTTAAGGGAAAATTAAAAAATTCAATAATAAAAAATGATAATAAAAATAAACAAAAAATAAATAAAATACAATTTGTAAAAGAAACGAAAAAATATCCAGAAATACATTTTTTTTTTTTCATAAAAATCTATCCAAAATGGAACCAGTTCAGAACCGTTCGAAAGTTCTGCAGAGGGGCCATTTCGTAGGACATCGCCATGTTAAAATAGACAGTTGAAAGCATTGATTTGGGATAAATAAAGAACAGTACCGTCCCTTTTCAAGCTACTTCGGCGCTAGTTCCGAACCAGTTTGATTTACTGCAGGGGAATAACTCTGTTATAATAAAATTTTGTGTTACTCATACGCCACGTTGATCAAATATCATATTTGCTTTTAACATTTTACTAGACTGTGGGATTACAGGAATTTCAAACATGATGTTGCAATTGAATTCTGCTGGTTCTTTCTGTGCTGCTAATGTCACTCACTCGATGCTTCGTACGTAAAATTCCGATAAAAAGCGTTTTGAGAATTTTCTGGGTTCATGCTTTTTCCTGCCCGCAAACATCGATTAACTTTGCTTTTCTCATCAATCAAAATTGCTCTGTGCACAACACCGTGCAAAACTTAAATGACAATTTTTGCAATTTTGCCAAATGCAACGCAAAGTCCATATAAACTCGCACAAAATCCAGAAATCGCTAAAATCGATATTTACACGAGTAACTAACTTTTCCAACCCGGGAAAAAGAAGAAAAAAATGCGCAACTACAATTTCCTGCTAGTCAACGCCATTTACGACGAAATTCTCACACAAAAATCAATTAACCCCAAGTGTCAGTCGGCGCGCTCCCAAAAACACAACAACAAAAACAGAAACGAAAAAGTGCATTAAACTTTTATATGAAAGTTTCGCACGCGCGCGACCAAAATATGCAAAACCGCAAAACGCTGCATGTAAATCGTTTGAAAGTCACTCAACCAAAGTGCTTGCACTAAAATGAATTCCGCTGCTACGAGCAACTGGCCCGTTCTCGGCCCACTTGGCAGCCAAAAAGCTGCACAAAAACATGCGAACGGAGCTAGCTAGGGTGGAGAGGGAGGTGGAGTGGCGCACATTTTGTGGCAAGTGCTAGATAAATGTACTGTGCGGTGCTAGTGCGTAAATTTGAATTTTCAGTGGACTTGCGCACACAAATATGCGCGCGCGAACAAACAAAAACAACAAATACAAATAAGCTGCACTTAAGCGCATAGAAAGTTTATAGTTTTGCATTCGCCTATTTACCGCTTGTGGGTGGGTGGGTGCAGGGTTGTTTGCATGTAGATACAAAAATACATAGCAGTACAGTGCCAAAGCGTTGGCGTTAATATTGACGGCGTACGCGTTAATTGTTTTAAATAATGAAAATCCCGCGAAACGCTGCTTGCAAACAAAGTCATACAAACACGAAGGAATTCACGTGCCACACACACACGCACTTTGGGTGGCGGCGCCATAAGGACGCCAGCATATGACATGCCACGCCACGCTACGCCACGCCATGCTAGACCCATGCAACGTGAATTGTATTTGGCATACAATTACCGGTAAATAGTTGCAAACATATTGCAGCAATTGCGCTTCATTGTCGGCGTTTATTGTCAGTGGCAGACTATTATAGCCATACGCACGTAGACACATATTCTTACATACACATGTATGTATGTTTATGTTTGTATGTTTGTAAGAATTTATTTAGTGCGGCGCGCCGATTTGCGGCAGGATGTGTGACTGCGTAGCGCATAAATTGTACGCCGGATGCGTCGTGAATTCTGAAATGTAAAATATAATTGACATTTTTTAATTTGGGAAACTTTCGAAAATGCGAATATTCTATGCGAGAAAATTATGCATGACAGTCTGTGGCGCCAAGTACTACATACTTTCATAGTGCGAGCGAATTTTACCAAAAGTATGCAAAAAGTTTTCAAAAAAGAATTTCCACCAAAGAAATTTAGATGGGGAATGCAGTTTTGAGTATTTCCTTTTTTAAAATGTAACCAATACAGGGCGCAAAAATTGATTTGGACTTGGAACTTAAATCGATAAGAAAAAGGGTATCATATTAATCCAATTTTTTTTAACATCTTCTATCCTTGTCCTTATCGAGTTAGCAAAAATGCAACAGTACTAAGATGTTATTGCATTTTTCCGTTTGCCCTAAATTGCCTCTTTCACCCCTCACCACCTAACGGCCAAATCTTTTGTGGAATTATTTCTTTAAATTTAAGTAATACACGTTCTAAATATGAACGAAATCTGACCATAAATACGGGTTCTCCAAATATCTTGATTCCTGCGCCACCTATAGGGCAAAATTTTTTCTGGAGTTATTCCTTTTCATCTTAGTAATATACTTTCCAGGTATGAACCAAATCGGACCATAAATACGGGTTTTAAAAATATCTAGACTCCTGCGCCACCTATCGGGCAAATTTTTTTGTGAAGTTATCCTTTTTGGTTGTGGTAGTGTATAATGAATTTTGAACCGAATTTCCGTCATCCCTTGTCAAATTTGGTTTGAAGACAAACCGGTTTCGGCGTTGTGCCATCTTCAGTGCAATTTCGTTCTCGTACATTCCAAATATGAACCACACAGGACCATAAATACTGGGGGTCTACTCTGTATTGCGATTCGAAAGGCGACACAGACTAATAAAAAATCATAGTGTTAAGTATCCGAATCCGAATGATTTGCCTTTCGAATCGCAATACAGAGTAGACCCCCTGGTTTTTCCAATATAGGTCTTCCTTGCTCTATTCTTTACTTCACTTTATTTTGTAAAGGAGAGTCAGATTTTCACGGTATTCTGATGCAGCTTTACTTAGCAGAGAGGAACTTATGTACATGAAATAATAATGGAACAGCTCAAATTTAACTGTGCACCAGTCACGCCCCCTTGCTATAGAAACACGCCTTTTCGCCTGCCTTTGAATGACAGTACTATTGGATGATCTTCTAATACAACTTCCAAAGATAAAGGTTTATTGAAAAAAACTCCTTTCGTAAAACGTTCATTTAGAAGCGCTCCCAATTTTGCCAACTATGTAGATGTATTCTTGACAAAATGTCAAGACCGTAAGTTATTGAGTGAATATGTGATAAAATACTTAAGGTAAAGTTAATAAAAATTTGACTTTTATTAAAAAAAGGGATACTATTTTAAAATACACACCTTTTGCCACAATATTTGCATTACCCACTATTTAAGTATTTGCTTTGTTCCGATTTACCAAGAATGTGAGAAAAATATCGATACCGACTAAGAGTTAAATTTTCAAAATTGACTTTTACAAGGTTCAAAAAGTCTAAATTTCTTCCCCCTAAAACCGGTAAGAAAGAACCGGATAACAGAGGAATACAAAATAAAATCGATGGAAAGTTATTTTGACCAGACCAGGTGTTCTATATGTTTTTGGGATCGGTGAACACGAATCTGAAGTCCGTTTGGTTCCATCACGTCAGGAATTGTTTAGAATTTAATAGGTATTGACGGATTCGCCTAATTTCAGTATCCAGGGGTTGTTGTTGTTGTTGTAACCGCATACAAATTCCGCAGAGTTTTTGAGGAATGATGCGGGAGTGAAAGTCCTTGGCCTGATATGAATCTGGGTCGTTCCGGTTATGTAGACTCGACTGTCGTGGGGTTTTTTGGGGTCGCTGACTACGAATATGAAGTCAGATTTTTAGAATCCAAATTGGTGGTCTAATTTTTTAAAAATTATCGCATTTATATGAAACTTGGTTCGCAAGGTGTTTTTTGTGGTCGCTAATGAAGCATATTAAGTCAGATTTGCGAAATTCAATATGGCGGCCGATTTTAAAAAAAATTACTGAATTTACATATGTAAAACCTGATGTCTAGGTATTTTTCAGGTCGCTGATCAGGAAT
Organism: Rhagoletis cerasi; assembly: GCA_029783565.1. Taxonomy (NCBI): domain Eukaryota; kingdom Metazoa; phylum Arthropoda; class Insecta; order Diptera; family Tephritidae; genus Rhagoletis; species Rhagoletis cerasi. Next base: position 5,982 of record JAPVRG010231039.1, on the reverse strand, counting down.
TTGAAGCTAGATTTTCGAAATCAACATCCCAAATAAGGTCGAGATGCCCTTTATCTTGCAATTACCTACATTCAATCATACCCAGGAATGACGATGCAGAATGAGCGGGCTTCTGTTCTCTTTGTGGGTGCAGATAACATCAAAATAAACATTTGATCGGGGAGTAAAAAGAGTAAAGTAAAATCGCCCAAATTTTCTGCAAAATGTTTGATTTGTAAATGAAGAAAGTGCAGTTTTAGAATCATTAGGCATCCCAATTTTTCAAAATTCTTTACCAGATTTTCCACAATGCTTGCGTAATTAGGATCTTTTGTGTTTCCAACAATTTTTTTGTGACTTCTCTAAAACTTTGCCAGGCCGCTTTCGCCAACTTAGTAATTTTTTTCAAATTAATTTTCTTTCAAAAATTCTCTTATCACTAAGATTGAGGGAAACATGAGTTGTGCCCACCTGCAGCTCCTCGAAGACTTTAAGTTAAAGCTGAGCGAAATATTCACGCAGTTTCTGATGGTGCCTTCAATGGACGAATGTGGGTCTGCTACATTCATATGTGTAACTGGTTGCGGACCGAGGAATACATACCTCGTCTGAGCCCTTTCTACTCCAATTGTCAGATGTCTCATTACCAGATACTCCCGCGTGCTCGCGCCCAGATTAAAACAAGTTCGTTAGTCGAGACTTGTATTGCCGAAATAGTTTGTAAGTAGTTAGAAGACCGGCTGTCACTGCAGACAGGTTCAATTGGTAATTGCAAATACTTCGGCTTTGAATACCGAGATTTGTAAATTTTGAGGCCATCAGCAAAGATTCTCACTATATGCGTACATGCTCAGCAAGCCAGCAGTTAGCCTCAGGAAGCTCATCGTCGTAGTATCTCTTCAACAAGGGCTATTCTGGCGGGCTATTATGGGTCATTGAAATGTCACTTGCGTTTAAATCTCTAGCTTCACTGTATTATACCAGCACCCATTTATTGTAAGCCTAAAATTGAGCATGAGAGACTCTCTGTGAATAAGGACGTTAAGTAACTGTAGGTTAAGCAGTGCCTCCAGAGCAGCCGCACATGCTACGGGAAAAGATTTCTAACGCTATTGATTGGGAGTCTACTCCACTACACCATGCGTGCATATTTAGCTAAAAATTGGTCTTATCATGGATGACAGACCCCATGTCTTACTAGAGACCTGTTTACATTGCCAGAACTCTGCTAAAGCTTTGGAGGTCGTTTGTTCATTACCAGACTTGTATAAAAGTTTACTATTTATGATTGCACCTGAATATGGCTAAACGATATTTTTATTTGATATTCGAATAAAGTAAAATAATACTAATATCAATATAAAAGCTAAATGAAGCGTATGCACGTATCTATGCGGTATTTCATAAAATGGTGCCGTAATTAAAATTGTTTAATGCAGTTGTTAGTTATTTATGACCACAGCTTTAGACTTAAATTAATTAGTCAATTAGTTGCGCCACTGTAAAACTCCAACCAAATGTAATTGTGTCTGATAACTTTTAGTGCAGCGTTATCTTCGAAAATAACCGCAAATTTCCTCTAACTAACACACTTTGATTGAGCTCTTAGCAACGCGTTCACCTGTCACAAGTTGCCTTGGCACCAGCGCCGCTGCCAACAGTAAGCCCAAAGCACTGTGGGTAAGCTGGCCCATTATTTATGACAAAACCAGTAGATTATTTAAAAAAACATGATTTTTATTGATTTAACAAAAAAGAATATTAATTTAACCCTTGACGACCGATGGCTCTAAAGGGGCCACTTTTTAATTTGTGGTTTTATTGAAAAAGTTAGAATACAGTTTTTTTTTCTAAATAAATGCACTAAAGAAAAAAAATGCCACTTAGTTATAAAAACTATGTATACAGTGGCTATTTTTGAAAAATATTGCCAAATTATATTAATTTCTAGTGCGCGAAAATAAACTTTATTGTACGCTACTATTTCGTTTTGTTTATTACTTTAAAAGTTGGGTACAAAACAAAAAAACATCATCATCTGTACAAAACTGTACAAGACAATAAATTATATGATAGTCGATGAGCAATTGGGCATTGTTTTGTACGGTTTATTTTCGTTCCCTGTTAATTTCATTTGAAAACCTGAATGGTTTGAATTTCTCAAATTGTCTGCTGAAAAGTTAAAAGGAGCAGCCTTTGCAGCAATAAAATTGTAAAGAGTCTTTTGTTTGCTTTCTTTATTGAGTTCTACCCCCCAAATGGTAAACAGTTCACTACTGACAGTATCAAGAATACCAACAAAAAAATTCATTTTCTCAGAAATCACAAGAAATCGCAACATAAAATTTAAAAATTAAACTCAAATCTCTTCATTTTGCAGTTTCTTGATAGTCTAAACGTGTTTTTGGTGGTCCAAAGACAGCCAACATTAATTTTTAATTTTTTTAGATAATTGTTAACTTAAATATGGTTGTTCGAAAGTAGCTAAAAACAACAGAAAACAAAACCGATTCCAATTTTTAACTCAAAGACAACGACTTTGACACCTGCTAAGCAGTTGTCGCTCGCTTTTTCCAAAAATAAAAGACCGTTACTTGGCTTGAAGTTTTCTTTACCAATTACCAAGGACAAAAGTTTATTTTTGTAAGTACGAAAAACGACTTTTTGCCACAAAAACTGTTCAAATTACCCATAGTGCAAAGGTGAAAATACAAAGCTACCACATATACAATTGCTTCACACAAATAAATACATACATACACATGTATGCGAAGCAAACAAATTTCAACTATGTAAATGCCCATGACTATTCGGTCGATTTAAAACAAATCACCGCAATTTAAATAGCAAATTGCTCTTAACATATGTATGTATGTGTGTATGTACATTACTCTATTTTGGGTTTTGTCTAACAAAGTACGTATGCCCACTTTTAATGCTCGCTTTGGCCTTTGGCAAGTATTTGCAAACAGCTTTGCAACATTCAAAAATTTGCAATGAAATTTTCACATTTACACATGTTGCCACACATAAAAGTCCACTACCGATACAGTTCTTGCAGTTTTTGATGTCGAATACCTCATGTTCTTATTCTATATATGTACATATATTTATATTAGAGTGGTCCTTAAAATATCAACATCATGGGACATCCCTTTATTTGGTTCGACATGCACGAAAATTGCAAAATTTTAAGCAAATTTTTAAGGGTCGCTTATTTATATGGTTTGAAAAAATTAAAAAAAACACGATAAAACTCATTGAGTCTATGAATTTATATGTACAAGTTTAAATTAAATCGAGCCCTGACCGCCAAAAAAAGCGTTAGAAATTTTTTTTTTTCAAAATTTTCGTTTTGATGCAGAAATGCTCCTAGAGCATCTAGATACTTTTCTGCATCAAAAAATTTAAAAAAATGTCGCATACGTTTTTTGGCGGTTGGAGCTTGCTATGTACAATTTTTCAGATTTCAAGTCAAAATTTCGTAATTAAAAAAAAATGGAATTTTTTCAAGACCTAGTAGCGACCCCTAAACATTTGAAAATTTTCGTGGATGTCTTTACTGTGTACATGGAAAAAAATAAGGGGTACCCCATACAAAATTTAGAAGTTGACATTTTAAGGACCACCCTATGTACATAGTTGCCTTCAAGCTTGACAGTTGTTGCGCCACAACTAATTGCTTACAGGCTGACTGGCGGACCAAAATGTTGAACGGCCGCTCGAACGGTCGGTACACTGGTCGTCGCTGGCCTCATTTATAAACATCAAAATGCAATGTGTTTTCTTGTAACTTATACGCAAGCAAATATTCAGCTACATAAGTATGCATGTACATACTTATGTATATAGAAGTGCAAAACACCTTGACTGCCGGCTGCCAGCCACTGACTTTCGTATACAGCTCACCTATGCGCATATTGCCGTTGTTGTTGCGCAAGCTTTCCCTTTTCGCACAAACACTTCAATTCACTTGACTTGACTTGAGCTGAGCTGATTGTGAGTTGAGTTGACTTGACATGCAATTATTTTCGTTTAGTTGTGGCATGTGACAGTTGCCACTTACCTAGGTACATACTTATATGGAGACACTCTTCTTTTCGTGTCAAAATCAACATGCAACAACAGCAGCAACAGCAACGAAAATATCAAACAACTTTTGTATCCATTAGTATCTACCCACCTGCTGTTGCCACATTTTGGATTTGAATTTGTATTCTCTGACTTCCTGCCTGCTTACCTGCCGCCCCATTGGTGAAGGTCAGCAAATCAACGCATTTCACACCCCATAAACAACACTACATACATATTACTCATCTTCTTCCTGCCATCAATTTTATTACTGCCTACTGAGTAGTGCAAACAAATAAGCTCAAGTCCGCAGGCACATTTCGGTAGCCAAATTGCGTAATTACAACATTAATTGATTACTTTGCTGATAGTGACTGAAATTGGAATTGGCGGGCAGCGCTGAGTGCCAGCATCGGATATTTAACTTGGTGGCATTAATGCACGCAAGTGTCGATATTATTGCCATTAGCGAAACTAATACGCTTGGACGCGCGCGATTCGTTCGTTGGTAATGCTGAAATTAATTGAATTCGTCTGCGAATAAAATGAAAATTAATTGAAATAATTATCGAAAATTAACGAAATTGAATTCGATATGAAATGGAAACGAGCTAGTATGGCAGCGAAGTTATGATCAAATCTATTAGAGTCGCTGTGAGCGGAGATAAATTGCATTTTTCATTGACGCGCTATCTTTGATCGAGTATGACTACGAAAAATAGAGCTATGTGTGTACGAGGCGTATGAGTGATGTGATTGGCGCACAATAAAAAAAAATATATGTAAAACGGTAGACAGATGGCTGTGCTTATTTGCATTAGAAGGCTGTTATTAGCATTAACTCGTGAATTATCCCCATACAAATGCGCATTAGCACGCCGTAAATGCATAAAATAAATGTTCATTTAAACTAAACATTGATATATTTTTGCTGTTGCTATGGTGATGTCTGCCGACTGAATGCCGCTAGGCCGACAGTAATCGTATTTTTTACACAGACACGATCGGCAATTCACACGTTCGCAAAGCTGTGTACGCGAAAGCATAAATATTTTTGTGTGGCTGCGTTCGGTTTTGAATAGCACTGGTCCAACTCCACAATTTTGCCGTCTGTTAGGGTGAAATTTTAACTTGTATTTGCTCTTCTTAATTCAAATTAAGTTTGTTCGTCTGTATCCCATTTAAGTGCAGTAAAATAAGACTAAAAATTAAAAAAGTATAAAAACATTTAAACAAATAAAATAAATTAAATAAAAATCGAAAATGTAAAAACAATTACACAATAAAAAAATAATGCAATAAAATAAAAGTAAATAAAAGAAAAAGAAAAACTAAAAAATCTATAAATTAAATAAAACGTATGTATGAATATATGAAATATTAATAACAAAATTTAAATTAAAAATACAAACAAAATTAAAAAAAATCACCAAAAAAATATAAAAAAAAATAATAACATTTAAAGAAATTAAAGAAAATAACAAAAATGATAAAAAAATTAAATAAAAGAAAAAATAATACAGAAAAATTGAATACAAACCACATAAAACAAATTGGAAGAAAAAAATTCAAAAAATACTATAAAACATAAAAAAATGAAAATAACAAAAAACGAAAATCTTAATTAAAAGAATAAACAAAACAAAAAGAATAAAAAATAAATAAAAATAATAAACAAAATAAAAAGATTAAAAATAAATAAAAAGAAAAAAGATATAAATGAAAAGAATAAAACTTAAAGAAAAAATAAATACAAGGAATGAAAATTTAGGCAAAAAATGAAATGAAATTAATAAAAACTAAAAAAATAAATAAATAAAAATAACAAAAATTAAAAGAATAAAGAATAAAACATAAAAAAAAGAATAGAATAGAAAATAAAAAATAAATCAAATATTAGAATAAATAAAAAGAAGAAAAATCACAGAAAAA
>JAPVRG010231035.1:6961-31009 GCA_029783565.1 Rhagoletis cerasi | reverse complement strand
AGGGCCCAAGTAATAAACAAGAAATGACATTTTAAAAATGTAGTATTCTTGTTGATAAAAAAGCAAAAAGGTACATACTTAAGTTTCAATCACATAAAGTTTAGCAAATAACATAAACTTATATAAGTATTTTTGTAAAAAAACATAAAAAACTTGTTATGGCAAGTGTACATATAGTAATAATTTAATACTTAATGTTCGGTTTAAGTTCGGCTTTTTTTCTGCCGAAGCCGAACCGAAACCGAACCGAACTTTTGTGGCCGAACATGGCCGAAGCCGAAGCCGAAGTTCGGTCGTTCTCTAAATAATACCCAATTGATTTTTTTAATTTTTCAATATTAATTATTAAAATGAAATGGAGGACCCCTAAAAATCGTTAATATTAAAAATTGTTAAATAAAAAATTGGGTGTTATTTTCTGAAGTCTCATGCAGAGAAAAAAAGTATGTGCCGATTGAGAAATATTGACTTTCAAGGATTCCATACCATTTCCACGAAAACTTGTTTTTTCCCCATCTAAAATGCATGGAAAACTTTTAGCGCTTTTAGCAACCTGTACATTTTTTTCGATTCCAAAAAACAGGGGCATATTTTTTCGATATAGAAAAATCCTAGGGAGTAAGAGCGTTAAAATTGCGACTTTACTCTTTTCCCATGCAGTTTTTGACCACCCTATTGTACATAGAACAGCTGCTAAGTCTGAATTATGTAACTTTAATTTTATGAGAGTGCGAATCTATAGAAAAGAAAAACGATTCTGTCGCTCAACTCTCAGGATTAAGAAACTGCCAGACGCTCTTAAGGAAACACCTCTTTAACTGCGCTGAGTAGGGAAGTATCAAAAAATAGGGTAGTAGTCTAAATATTTCAAATTTGGTAACATATGACCAAAGTACACTTGATGCCTGGAGGGATCAGTTTTTATTTCTTTTGAATTGAGACACAGGTAGCATGTTTGTCGAAGAAGAACCGACCAATGTTTAATGAGGCTTAAATACAACCAAGAACTTACAGTCGGCGGAATACCAGCTGAACTGTTTAAAGTTGGCGGCGAAGGGCTCGTTGAGCGATGTGCCAGCTGTGAAGTGCATTTCGGTCTGATGAATATATGCCCGAAGATTAGAATAACAATGTTTTCTGTCCAGACTACTAGAAGGGAAACTTGGCATTTTTTGGGGAAATTACAACGCCGAAGGCATTTTCAAGATTTTATATGAGGTCCTATCGACGAAACTGCGAGAAAGACTGAAACTATTAATGAATCAACTGATTGGGCCATATCAGTGTGGCTTAAAACCTGAAAAATCCACCTTTAACCAGAATTTCACCCTGCGCACTACCTTAAGAGGCGCTTTGACAGTACGGAAGGAAGCTGCCTCTACGATATTTGTCCGCGCCGGTCAAGGCGACTCAGTATCGTGCGATTTCTGCAATCTCCTGATGGAAGGTGTCATACAAGCTACCAATATGAAAAAAGGAAGGCATTGCTCGTCGGCCTCAATACCTGAACCGTCATCGCAGCATTTTCCAGTTTAAAGAAGGAGGAAAAAGAGGTGAGCCAGGTTTGATGGGTGAACGAGGACAAGACAAAGTAGCTCCCGACGACATACAAAGGGGTTTCACGTACTGGTACACGCATCATTGTGACAGTTATAACTTTGAAGTAATGAAGGACTTTGCCTACCTAGGATCTACCGAAGAAGATGGTATGACAAACTTTACGATATTTGCAATAACATAAATACTATATAAGTATGTAGTGAAACACATTGGACATGTCGTGTTTGTGGATGATGATCCGTCGATGAAAAGATTCTGTGATGGACAAAGAAAGCAAGGACACCCACGAATATAATGGAAGAACCAAGTGAAGAAGGACTTATCTAAACAACTGGCATAGATTGGCAACGAAGAGGGGAATCGACGTACTTTTTAGGTCCCGGCCCAAAATGACAAACAATTGTAGCGGGAATTTCAGAATAAAAATAGGTTAGGTTAGGTTATCGCGGTCGTCTATAAGAAACACTTAGGATCAAGGCTCATTGTGACGCCGCATGTGGGGTCAGCTACTACCAATCCGTCCTGAAACAATTTTGAACTTCGTAGGAATTTTAGAAGATCCCTGATTTCCACGCATCTAAGATGATCCAAATTGTCGAATAATTGCCTACAAAGAGTGGAGAGTCTTCGTCTGGATAGAGCAGGATACTTGCACAACAGGTGCGTAATAGTTGCCTCCTCTTCTTCATCTTGATAGCTTCTACAGAAGTCGGGTAACCGTAGGCCTAGTTAATAAGCATGCTTACCAATTAGGCAGTGTCCTGTTATAACATATACTAACAACCTGATATTATCCTTATTTAGGCTCAGTAGTAGGCAAGTGCCTTTAGCGCTGAGCACTGGCCACAATTGCTTGGCAGTTTCGCAGATGATTTCGTCGTGCCATATATCGTTCGCTACTTTGGTAAGCCTCTCGGGAATAAGTAGCTTGCAAGTTTGTAAGGGTATTCCTATTTCGAAGTTTATATACTCAAAGAAAGTTTTGTGCCAAGTCATGTCAGTTCATTGACCTTACAATTCCCCTCTTTGTCGCAGTCTCCCGGAACCCATATTTTAACTTTTATGCGAAATGACTCAGCCATATCGTTAAGAGATGCGCGGCATTTCATGGCTACCATAGAGGTTGTCGGCTGCTTCGTAAGGGATTTTATTGCCGCCTGGCTGTCAGTGAAGATGTAGATATCAACCTGGGGTATAAAATATATCACATTTTGCCTGTTTTGTGGCCCTATCGATTGCCACCAGTTCCGCCTGAAAATAGGATAGGAGTATACACCTCCACCAACTCTCCCTTCGAGCTTTGAGCCATCTGTGTATACATGGATGGACTCTCCACTCCTTACAGCGTCTCGTTTTCACTCTTCTCTTGAGGGTAGGAGGGTCGGAAACTCCATTAGATTCCTACCGTGACCGTAACTGGTCAGAAAAAGAATAAAAATTGTATAGAAATCGATGAATAATCTAATAACAGAACAAATCAAGTGACGATGAAAAACGGTACATTTATTATAGGTTAGGTATATGTAGTTGGAAAAATTGCAATTGTAGAAGAATCTACCACACTACTACATATATAAAAAAGGTCCTGCTACTTTCCAAAAAAGTTAATTTTTAATTGTTCGGTAGTTTTGCCAAACTCATTACCAATTTACATAGTATTTGCAAGTAGCATCAAATTTTTATTCCTGATTACAATTATAGCAATTTTTGCTTTTATGTGTACGTTCACACATATAATTGTGCTCATAAGTAGCCGGACCAACGGAAATACCAAACCGCAAAGTCATACCAAAGCTATGCAGCCAAGAGAGTGCAACAAAATCAAATCGTGAGAAACTAACAAATTTTCAATGTCCAAGTGGTTTAACGCCAGCGGCTACTAAGTAAATTGAAGTGTTGCCTCGTTGACTTTGAGTTTAATTGCAAGCCAGCTCAAGGACTGCTGATGCAGCAAGGATTTAGCACTTGCAACAATGGGCAAAGGAAATCATATATTGAATACTAGTTGATGCCTTACTGGCAATAAAAACAAGCGCATACCACAGGGATGACTCACTTACGCATGCGCACATTCCTAGCTGGAGCTAGTGGTATGTGAAATCTCTATTGGAATGCGAAGAATGCATGTAAATACAAAATTTAATTTTGTGTTGTAAAAAACGGAGAAAAATTTTAACCAACGCACAGAAACCGTCAAACAAAAATTTTTGAGGCGTAAAATACATAACTGAATTTAGCCTTTTTTGTTTGTGGCAGACACGATTAAAAGATTTATGCCCGCCAGCAGCAGCGCATCAATCACTCGGCAATCAACAGCAAATTGGTAAGGCGACACTCAACTAACTACTTACGTACAACAAAAAAACAAATAAGACAAAGCCAAAACACAGTGATAAATATAAAAAGAGAAGAGACGAGACGAATAAAAGCTTTTACATTTTACCTCCAACGAAACGCATTTCAGCTACTTAGCGATTCCGTATGCATCAGTTGAATTCAAAGAAAAAATCCCACACTTGAAAAAAAGCAAGAAATTTATTTTTGAGTTGAAGAAAAAAATCGATGTTACTTTGCGTTAAAAGTGTTGGGTAAATATTGTAAGTTGAAGCCAAGCGGCCAAAGGTTTTAAGCAGAAAATTACCAATATTCAAAAAAAACTAAAGAAATGCCTATGTATATTCAATAAAACGCACGAAATAACCTTAAAACGCAACACGCTTGCATACACATATAAGTGATGCTACAAAATGAGGCCTCAAAACGCGATTAAAAAAAGGTCAAAACACCGCTGCTGGGGCAAAAAACAAATACAGCCAATGGCATATCCAAGCTAGAAAAAAAAATCGAAAAATAAAAAAATGTTATAAATTCATTTTCCGCTGTCTATTTGGCTGTTGTCGTTGTTGTTGCGCACCCAATGCATATTTCAACTTATACAGCCAACATTTAACACTTTATGCGCCGCCACACAAAACGGCTTATGTTGAACGATGAGTCAAATGGCGCGCGCTACAGAACGGATTACTTTACAGCAAAAAAAAAAAAAAAATTAAAATGGATGCTGAGCCATGCGCTGTAATGTAAAGCCTTTTCGTTTATTTTTTTTTTCGCTTCAGGGTTTGATCTTCATCACATTTTTTATTACTACAGTTCTGGGTATTGACTTTACGCACATGTAAGTCGAAGTTTTTTTTTATTAATTTTTTTATATCAGGCCATATTTGTTGTTATGCGATTGAAATGGAGTTGAATTTTAGTGAGTCATTTGACTTTTGTTTTTTGTTGCTGGTACAGCACCGTCGTTCGTTAACTTTTTTTCTAACTCATCAAACCACTAATATGCACTAAAACCTTTTATTGATGAGTTTCTTATTGTTGCTGTGAGAGGATTATTGTGTTTTTTTTTTATCAAAGTAATTGAAGTTAGAAAAACTAAGAAGTAAGCTTTTGTTGCTCCTAACATAAGCATAAATAGCGCACGTGTATTTTTTCGTTTGATTTTCGATGCTTGTATATTATGAAATTTTTGAGATGTGGCCAATTGTGAATTAATTAGTGTTATTTTGTAATTTTAATCGCTTTAATAGCAGTGATTAGTAGCCACAATTTATTCATGATGTTTAGCAGGTAAATGACCGAGGTTTCAAACCTCAGTGTACTCGTCCCTATTCCCAACGTTTTTAAAGTTGTTTATAAGGCCCCTCGGCGAAATTGTGTGATAGACTGAAGCCTTTCATGAGGAAACTAAATAGCCTCATAATTGTGGCTGGAAAATATCCTCGAAAATGGATACACATTACATTAAAAGCCGCTTTTGACAACACGAAAAGAGGCAACCTCTCCGACGCCATGTCCACATTTGTTATCCAAACAAAACTAAGCTCCATGATGCTGGAAATTGTAATAAGAGCTGCCCATTTGAATTTCCGCATGCACCAGAGCCGTCAGCGTAGCTTAGAGAAGGAGGCAAACGAGATTTTATTAGAGGTGAACGAGGAAAAGACAAAGTATCACTTAGCAATCCACAAAGAGTATTCGGGTAAGGTGACACTCATAACTGTGGGCAGTTACAATTTTGAAGTATCGAAGGACTTTTGCTATTTAGTATCCAGTCATTTCAACCTGGATGTCAGGCGAAGAACAACGCTTGCCAAAAGGAGCTATTATGGGCGCGGTAGGCAATTTGAAAGCAGAGTCCTTTGACGACCAATAAAAAATTACGCTTGGCATATCTCTAAGAAGCCCGTCCTTTTATGTGGCGTAGAATAAAATAGAAGATGTCGAAAAAGGATAAGAAACCTTCAGTGGCTTTCATAGGAAATTTCGAAACGAAAGATCTATGACGTATGGACGACAGGCATCGAAAAAGATAGAATTTCGAACTGCTGACATACTTAAATTAGCATGAACACAGTAAAATGCAGAAAAATACGATTGCGCTGGCTTGGACATGTTGTACGCGTGAATGATGATGGTTTGGAGGAAAGATCCCTCAAAAGAAAAGACGCTCACGAGCAAAATAGAAGGGTCAAGTGCAGATGGAACTGTATGTATTTGGAATAAACAACTGTCGCCACTTTATAAAGTAGAGAGGTGATTAGCGACATTTTTTGGTCTCGGCCTAAGCCGACTTACCGTTGTAGCGCCGAATAGGAAGAAGTATGAATGTAAAATTAAATTTTTTTTTGCTTAAACTTTTTTAGAAAATTTTTACCCACTAACGATCATTATAAATGGACTACGAGGAGACTTCTTCTAAAACATGACCCTTTATTGCACGATTTGAGCAGTTAAAATAATCTAGGAAATCGAGTCTTTAAACTATACACTTCTAAGTGAAGGGTAACCACTCTTGTTCACAAGAAAAAAAAAATGTTCTGCCCTTTCCCTGCCTTCTCTGCCCAGATTAGAGAGAGTTTCTTTAAATGCCTATCAAAAAGCGAAATACTTACTTATACAGTTATGTATTATTCTCGACTGGAAGCTGAATTGGGAAAGCAATGCGCAGGAAAGAGTTAAGAAGAGCCTACAGCTGCATTGTTATTGTATTTCCCAATCATTAGACTGAATGTAACCCATAAAACCCTAGCCTGGTGGAGCGCTCGAGAAAAAAAGGAATAACAAGAAAATAATTGGGAAAGTACATTATGGGTGATTACTAGAGTATTCGATTAATCGACTTTTTTTAAAAACCGGTTTTCGAATTATTCGAAATCAGGAAAAAACCAGGCAAACCGGATTTTGTGAATAATTGGCAGCCTCACAACACCTTATATAAATAAAAATATCTCCGGCCAGCTAAAAAAGCGAAAATAGCAAAAGTTAAATTGCTTATTTAAAAGCAATATCAATACAAAACAAAATAAATTTTTTTTAAGTATAAAACAAAAAAGAAAATGAGATCTCTTAAAAAAATTCAATATTTGTTCTTAGTAAGAAAAAATTACATGTAACTAAATAATGTTATTTATATGAAAGTAATCTTTTGAAAATAAAATGCAGTTTAAATGTTTTTCTCTCAATCTATTTTTTCTTTAGTTTTTATAAAACTTCATATTTTTTGAACATACAAAATTTTTTTCTGTTTCTTGTGCTTTTGTTTTGTTCTGATTGTCAATGGGCATATAATTTTTTATGGTAGGGAATTCGCTTTAAGCTGTTCATTTTGTGGCTGCCGTTTTAATAAGAATATATTTCGATTATTCCTAAAAAGTTATAACTTTACAATTTGATACTTTGATACTTTTTTGTTCAGAAATGTCCCATTTCGATACTTTTCGCTGATAGAAATGAATTTTTGAAAACTATGAATATTACTAGTTTAAAGGAAAATAACTTATTTTATTATCAATTTAAAGTCTTAAAATTTTACATGTATTTATTTTCATTTATTAAAAAATGTTTGTTAATAAATAACATTAAAAACCAAACATTCAAGAATATATTCACTTACAATACTTTGTTCCATAGTCTTTCTTATTCAATATAAAATAAATAGTTAATTCGAAATAACATTTCCTAGTTGTACTCATAGTAGAAAAAGATGCAGTTTCTGCTGACTATATACAGTTTCGGTCATATCTATAGCACGCAAATTTAAAATGATATTATTTTCCATTTATGTTTACCCAGTCGGAAATGCAACAACATTAAAAGCAATTTAAAAAGTACTTTTTTACGAACTACAAGTGGTTGGAATTCTTCATTTTTTCATATAAGCAACTAACTTTATTAACATGGTGATGTCCTAGGAGCATGTCAATTGTCCGACATATGATTTAAACTACTTTAAAATGCATTTGGTTTAGGGAACTTTAAAATGAATATTTTTCGTTTGAATACGATTTTGTTCTGCACTTCACAGATGCTTTTTCATAGTTCGGAGACACAAAGAAAAATTCTTATTATCATTTTAGCATTTCGCCTCTGACGGCATTCGAACCCGTACCTTCTGGAAGCCAACAAATTATAGCAAGCAGCTCTACACACGCAGCCACAGCCAGACATGCAAATATGTTTTCTAATGTTCGCTTTGAATTGCAATGAGCAAATCAATAGTCCGACTCTGCATATGATTTAAACTACTTTCAAATGCATTTGGCTCTAAGAACTTAAAAAGTAGTTTGTTTCCAACTATTTTCTCAATTGATGGTTAATTGGGCATTTGTTCCAAAGTAATTTTTCAACTAGTTGTTTTAAAAAAAAATCACTTCCTTCCGACAGGGTATTTATTTATTTTTATAAATTTTCAATTAAAACAAAGTTCATTCTCTTTTCTCAGAAGTTATAGATATATTTGATTACACAGTTTTATAGCCCATTCAATTTTACTGAAATATTGTGCAAGTTTGAAGTGGCTTAAATTTACCGATGATTTTTTAGAATTTTTCTTCTTCTTTCTAAAAAATCAAAACGAAACTTGAGAACACATGTATTGAAGGGGGTCTCTGATTAACTAATTATTATATATTGACAAAATAAACACAACCGAAAAGTATTTTGAGTGTTTTTCTTTCAATCCGGCCTTGAGCTCAACAAAGTTTAAATAATATTAAATTGACGGCCAATTACAAATCAACCATTAAAAATAAAGGTGAATTCTTACTGAAATTTAATGGGCTACAAAACTGCACACCTAAAATTTTTCTAAAAATTCTAAATAAAAAGTTTTAATTTTTGGAAAAGTTAATAAAATTTGTTGAATTTTTATAATTTTTGTACAAAGTTTGACATGCAAATTTATATACACAGGGCTTGTTTTATAATTTGCTAAACTTTTATAAAAAGCTATTATACGTTAGATTAACAAAAGAAATATAGCCTAAACTGGTCAAAATATATCGTTTCTATTATTTTTGCCACCAGTTATAGGTTATTATAACTATGACTTTAGTTATAAAACATACGGATGTGTTTGGTTTTGATACTTTTTGATACTTCTTCTGATTGGCAACTGATACTTTTTTTTTGAAGCTCGCGGCAACACTGATACTGAGTAAAATAAAAATAGGCTGGCTTAGGGTTCTGGTAAATGATGAGAATAATTCTCATGAGAATAGGAATTCACTCTCATTCTCACCATCTAATTAGTAATGAGAATGGATATTTCCTCTCATCGTAGAGTAAATACTCATTCTCAGAAGAGTGAATTCATATTTTCATGAGAATTATTATCATCGCTTACCAGAAACTTTAGTAAAAACTAATTTTAAATGAAAGCCTGCTCTGAATGCAAAAGAGAAGAATGGGATGTAGGCCTACCACTGGCAGATGATGGTACATATGCATATTCATCTAAACGGATGTTTAGTCAATCTTGTCATGTGCCAAACGACTAGAGTATTCTCCAACCTGAGGTATATGCTAAGGAGTAGGCAGGTGTTTTTCTACTAAATACCATAGTTCCAGCCAGATATGCCATTACCTTCTTCGATAGATACGTCATAAACCTTTAAAAATTACTTTTGGACCAAAGTCCAAAGATCGTTATGGTTGCGGTTAAATAAGAAAACTATTAAAGATCTTCCAAAATTCTACAGATCTGCAGTAAGAGTTTTTGAAGGCATCAACACTAGCGAAAACAAACGAGTATATACCTTCTGCAGAGGCTGCTGTGCTGAGAATGAGGAGGAATGACTTGAAAACTTTATGTTTAGATGTACGGACATGCATTCGAGATGAATAAAACAGATGGGGGTCTCGCTTCTTCACCAGCCTGGCAGTGATATCGAAGGTGGGACTCTTGGACTGCATTGATTTCATTTGGAATAGCCGCTGGTTCAGCAGGCTAGTGCCTTAATTATTCTTTCTCCCTGACCGTACTTAACCTAAGACTTCAAATTAGGAGGCCCGAGTGTTAAATACAAACTACTTTTAGGGATTAAATCTAAGTCACGCCTGCCAGCCCATACGCCCATCTGTGCACACGACAACTCCAGGAAGAAGTGAGATATCTTATTTATTTTGGTCTAAGGAGAGTAAGTACTGGAAAAAGGCCAAATGGGACACTTCCTATATAGCGCTTATGGCCCATACAGAGGTTTGAGTAGGCCTTTTTCTTGTTTTAAATTAAAATTTCGTAAAGTATGACTTTTTCGGTTGAAATTAACTCGTGAAAGTAACAACCGTTTGCCTATTGAAATAAATGTTTTAAGGTGTGATGAGCCATGTTCCTCCTACCTCCTCTTATCAAATTAGCAGATAGACCAATTTGTTCAGTTTTAAAGCACCAATCACCGTAAAATTTCTCTTTGCTTCAATAAAAATTAGTAAATTGCTTAAAATCTGCTTTTATTTGTTTGTTGTATATCTTTTCTTCATAATTGTTAGTTAGGCCATTACGTGCCGCATTGGCTTCACACTTAATTGTACATCATCTTGTGCCTATGTCCAAATGTAAATACATACACGTGTATGTATGTATGTATGTATGCAAGTTAGAATGTCCATTCAATTAACGCTCTCGAATGCATTTACTATAAATCAAAGCAAACAATTAATCGACCACTAATTAAAGCGTGCGCACTATGCAGCAGGTATCAACAACAATATGAATGCGATAATTTCTAAAAGTCAATAAAGCACAACTAACATAAATAGTTATATGTATATATATAAATTTACAGCGCAACGTAAAAAGCACGTGCCAGTGCCGCATATCTACTACGTACCAGTGCAATTTGGTATCGAAAGGTCATAAAAAACTAGTCGACGACACGCACTTTACTTTGCACTTAAGTGAATGCATTTATGCGTCGTAGCGTAGTGTTATTGTTCCAGAGAAGAAGACCTAAAATCAAATATAAATAAATAAATGTCTGATAGTAAATATATAATACTTATGTATAAAAGCAAATAAATAACATTGTTTACTTTACGCGCTTATCGCATTGGGCAACTCATTTTAGAACCATAGATGTCTACTGTGACTTATGTTTACCATACATATATACGTAGTGTGATTGTGCATTGTAAAAGGTGGTTTGCTGGCGGTAATATGCACTGCACATAATAACAGCATTTTCTTTTATTTATTTTAAGTTATGCATTTTCATGACGTAGAGATTTAACGATAGTGTTTGCATATCAAAGGTTTTTTTTATAATTTATATTGGATTTCCAGCATTTTATTCCACCTTTCTAGCGAAGTATATATGTACACTAGACCGTACCAGAAAAAAAGTTCGCGTGCACCCCTGAGTCTAAAGTATTTTTGCAAGGCAATTTCGAAAAAAAAATTTTTTTTTGCCGAACCTAGGTGTCGCCTTTTTATATTTTTGGGTGACACCTATATTCGGCAAAAAAAAAAATTTTAAATAGTTCTACTGGAATAAGCAAAATATTTCCTTAGCAAAATTTTAATGGTTTTTGGCGAGCTTAAATTTACTAACATTAGGGTGTTACGTTAGGGTGGTAGGAACTGAGATCTGATGGGTTGGTACTAGAACAGGGTACTTGAGTTCAATGCACTCTCGAACCAAAAAAATGTGTCCTTGAGACAAGAACATCGATGTATCATACTTTAAGATCCCTTTGCAAATGCCGAAGATATGACACAAAATGTAAAAAGGCGCCTAGGTTCGGCCAAATAAATTTTTTTTTTTCGAAATTTCCTTGTAAAAATACTTTGGACTCAATGGTGTACGGCGAACTTTTTTATTTTCCTTGTTGGGTGGTACGGTCTAATGTACTTATTTTTGCTAATTTCTCGCACTCCAATTTTTCGTTTTCCACATGTCACTTCATTTTGCTTTAATTCATTACCTCTATAATTGTAGTTTAGAGCATATCTTGCAGACAAGCAAGCAAATATACAAACCTGCTTTCCTGATAAGATTACAGACAATATAAATAAAGGTGAAAAAGGGCTCTTTTGTGGGCGCACGGCTCTTATTGTCCTAAAGGCCTATATTAGCGCATACTAGTATGTGCTCCAGTTTTATTAGCAAATACAGCTTTCATTTGCTTATCAAACGATAATTTTCCGAATAAATAAAGTTGCATATGCATCTGGTTATATTCATAGTTGGCTGCATATAACAGCTTGTTATTTTACTTTGCAGAGAAAGAGAGAGAAAGAAAGACAGTGTGCAGTCAGTGGTGTAATGGCGTGGATAGATTTTGGCGCCCTCTGGCAGCGATGTTGTTTTCGTGGCGTCCGTCTAACCTATAATATAGTTTTCAGGCACTGATGCCAAATCACCATGGCACCACACAGATGTGACGCAAATTGGCCACCAAGATCGTCCGGTTTGACCCTGCTAGCCTTGTTTTTGTGGTGTTTTCTAAAGTCGCAGGTATATGCTAATAAGCCGCAATCGATCGATGCCCTTAAAGCGAACATAACCCATGCCATCGCTTAAATTCAACCGGATTTATGCGGCCATAATTGCATTCGTGAGCCTTTGAAATTAAAAAAGATTTTCGATGATATCTCAACTTGTTTTATTCCATTCAATTTCAACATCTACTCGCCCTTATTGGAAACCCCTTTAGTTAGTAAATTGGACGTAACAGATCACGGAAAATTGTGACATAGAAGACTTTTTGCATTCCTAAAACTTATCTCTAACCCTGATAGACCAATATACTGATTGTATCATCATCCCAGATAATTGCTAACATTGCTTTGGTAGACGTATTTCTAATGAGAAGAGGTCCGACTGTGACCTCTGTGTATTAAGCTGTTTAAGTCTTAGTTTTGCCAGTGACGGACTTTTAAGTAGAATGCCCTCCGATACCTTTTCGTCTTCACGGCGTTGCATATTCGTGGTCAGGTCATTACGGTTCATGTGTGAGCACAGATGGCTGTTGCTGGTTAAATAATATGTAATCCGATACTCGTATAGTCTCTTTCTAAAATATGAATTTTCTTTCAAGTAGGACTTTAAGCAAAGAGTCAGACCTGTCTAAGGTCCCCTACAGCTATTTACACTGTGCTGCCCAAGCAACTACAAGTTCTAAGTTTGCCTAATCGGTAATTGTAAGATAAGAATAAGCCCTACTGGGATCGTAAAATGATTTCAGCTCCACAAGAACAGTCGATGTACCTTTCCTCGCCAGTCCGTGGGCATCCTCGTTTCCTTCGATGGTACAGTGTGTTACTCCATTTCTCGCTGCCAATAGTTGAAGAGTATCAAAGCACTGCTTGACATGCTAGGGGGTGATCATTCCATGGTATAAGATCCTGATGGCCACTTTGCCGATAAATTTAAAAGCGCTTTTCAAGGTTCATTCTGGCACAATTCGAGATTGCCAGCATCACGGCCAACTACGCTGTAAATTTCCATATTATTATTGCTTTTCAAATATCGTGCACTTAAGTAAAAAAAAAAACAAAATGG
Organism: Rhagoletis cerasi; assembly: GCA_029783565.1. Lineage (NCBI taxonomy): Eukaryota > Metazoa > Arthropoda > Insecta > Diptera > Tephritidae > Rhagoletis > Rhagoletis cerasi. Next base: position 17,606 of record JAPVRG010231035.1, on the reverse strand, counting down.
AGAAATCTGTATTAAAAAAGAAAGGAAAAATGAATCTCTAGCATTGAAATTATTACCAGCCATTGTTAAAAGGAAAACAATTTTAAGCGATTTAACTATTTATTTACCGGCTACAAGAACTTAACAAGTGTTTGATGAGACTTGTCAGGTAATGTTAATGCTTTCAGTTCATAGAATAGGCAGAAAATCATATAATTTGTACGCTAAAAGCATATAACATCGTGCGACAGTAAATTTTACACACACAAAAAATGATATACTCGCGAAATCAGGAGCCAAATATAGTAAAACTGCTTTTTTAGTTTTTCTCTCTAACGTCAGAATTTTTTTTAAAGGACTTTGAAACTCCAAAAATATTATTAATTCAAAAATTCATTTAAAAAATGCAGTGGAATGTAAAGTAGAAATATGGGTACCAAATAAAAGAGAAAATTCCATAGAACTGTAGAAGATTCAATTTTTGGTGCAAAAAGGACGAAAAGGTGTTGAAAATGTCTTTTTAAAATTTTATCCTTGAATATCCTTGAAAATTTTAAATATTTATTTTTTGAAAATTTATTTGTTAAAGAATGATATATACACCACCACATCCTCGAATTCCGTCCTGCTTACTTTATTAGCTTATAAAAAGGAAAATATTTAACAGGGAATTTTCAACAGATTTAATATTGTTTAATTCTAGAGAATTTTATCTTTCATTTGACACCCGAAATGTGATTCTACATCGCACTGAAATTTTTAAGTAATTTCTAAATTAATTCGATCCTTGAAATTTCAAAGTCCTGACGTCAGAGAAAAAAACTAAAAACGTAGTTTTATTATATTTGACCGCTAGTTTTATGAGTATATTGTTTGCTTCGTGTGTTTTGAAATTTTTTGATATTTGTCGCACGATGCATTACATCTATTGCTCAAAAATCTGGTTTCAAAGACAGCACCCATAAACTAGGAGTGTTTAAATATAACAAGTTATCATATCTTTCAAATTTAAGGATCACATTGTATGCAGTTACATTTTAATTGCGCTAAAAGTTATTGCTTTTCTTCATAGTAGTTATAATAGCTTGATATTTTCAGAACCTTTCAGAGCCATTCCTAAGAAAATACGCAACAAAATATCTTAAATTATATAATCAGACCAGACAGTACTTAAAATAGTCGCGACGTTCCTGGCTACCTGGTATTGTACATATGTATATGTGTATGTAAGTATGTACAAGTAGAAGTTTAACAACAATAATATGTAAATTTCACTTACGAAAACAAATAGCTGTCGATTACAAACCCACAGTGAAAAGAATATTCAAAACACAGACTCTACATTAAAATAAATGAGTTCTAAGTAAAAGTTGCATATTAAACTGCTACTTCGTTAACAGAACCCCTTGGCTAGAGCAAGTCATTAGAGGCAATTGGTGAAATCACAACAATAACTTGCACCTCTACAACTACATATATACATACTTATGTACATATGTATGGCCGACAGTCATAAATCAAATCTCATAATGAGCCAAACTATGAATACGTTCAGGTTGTTTAGATACATAGTCTAGTCCTGTGCATTGGAAGTCGACGCCACACTTTTGGCTTTGGTGTGCGTGGAAAGCAGTCATTTTCTTTTTTCAGAAAATATTCGATAATCCTAAATTGATCAGACTAACCAACAATTTAGCATTCAATCAATCAATTCTTGCTCATTTAGGAGATGATAAATTACCTTGCGTCAAATAAAATGTCAACAAATCAGTAAAAGAAAATATTTTGGAGGGTCATAGGTTGAAGTGAATTCTAAGCAGACGCTGAGTGAGTGTGTGAATCAGATGACGTTGAAGCGTAACGTGTGCATGTAGGACGTAGTTACTGTTGAGTCATTTATGTACATAAAATAAAAGCTAGCTAGTGGATTGCATTTAATGGTCAGCGAGCAATAAAAGTTTGATACAACAAAAAAAGAAGAGGAAGAAACAGGATCATAAAATATAGTTTTAGAAGCAATTCGAAACACTATAAAAACACTCTTGATGCGACTTACTGCTTCCCATATGTATTCTTCCCAAAAAATACTTAGTTATAAAAACCTATGTACACATATGTCTATATGTCTGTACATACGCATCTGTACCAGCAACATTTAATTTACAAAACACACGCAAGCCAAGGCGTGTGTATCTTTCGCATATCATTTTCAATTTGGCTCACAATTAAGCAGCACTTTGCTACGAGGGAAGCTTCCAGACAAAGTAGTGTATTTAGTAAAACAGTTCAAAACGGTGTGAAAAAGTGTTTTCAACCGCGACGGTTGCGCTGTACAGCTTGCGTGGGAGATTCCCAGCGTTGGCCGGTGATTTTCATAATTTAAAACAGCTTACTATTTACTCCACCTTTTTTCTGTTGAAAGCAAAGTTTTAAGTTAGATTATACTAAACTTACATTTCTTAGCAGAGCAGCACACTCTTAATGCTTTTAAATTTAATGTAAATTAATGTCTTGAATTGAAAGTCAAATAAAAGGAGCAGCGCACACAAAACGAAAATGGGGAGGAAATTCTAATTAATGTCAGGTCAGTTAAATGTACATATGTAAGTACTAAGGCGCACGAAGAAGTTCTTTGTTAAATTCAACTTTTTTTTATTTCTTGTTCTTGTCATAAACAGAAAAAAGTTGTTTGAATCACTTAGTTCTTAATATTTATTTTTGTTGGCAAACAAGCGAATGGCTGAGACGCAGTTACGCGCATTTTCGGCTTTTTCTTTTGGTCTGTCTTTGTTTTAGCGCTTTAAATTCAAGTAGCAAACAAAAGTTAGAAGACGCAAAGAACTTTGCTTGTCAAAACTCTGACACAACTGACGTTGGCAAAGGTACTCAGACAAAAAAAAAAAATAAAAATTAGCAAACAAGAGACAGGAAAATCAGAAAAAACATAAAGACAACATGCTTACAAACACGACAACAACATTTCTGCTAACAAAGCAAGAAGTTACAACGTGCGGCAAGGAAAACGACAACAGCAAAAAGGTATCAGTAAATAAAACAAGCAAATACAAAAGCAATAGCAATAAACTAGTTGAAAGCAATCATCTTTAACTTGCTTAACTTTTTATACAACTTTTTATTATCACAATGAATCAGATCTCTAAAGCACATATATATAGTTTGTATCAGAATAATACGCCACCCAAATATTGACAAGTTTTGATTAATTATTTTTTTAATATTTAATTTTAGTTATTTTTGTATTAAAATATAGTTTATTCTTTAACACAGTTTCAAACTCTGTGCAATGTTAAAAAAAAAAAAAATTCAACAAACTTTCGTTAAAATGTTGAGCTTTTTATGCGATTTCTTAGAAAAATTTTGAGATTCAAGCACAATAAAGTGAAAGTTTGAAGTAGCTAAGATTTACCGTGGGATTTGTGGGAAAATATATGTATTTTTATTTAATTATTTTAATTTTTTCTTCGCAGCAGCACCATGAAGTTGAAAAGCCAAATATAAATTTTAAGATCAAAAACTACTTATGTGCAGTTCAATAAATTACTATAAGGCACTCTCATGTCAAGGAGCAGGGATTGCATTTTCAGCGATTGTAGCTTTTGACACTTTGACCACGTTTTTCTTAAAATCTGGAGCTGATGGCAACTTTCTGCTACAGATTTGTAATCAGCATAAAAAATGTATCAAAAATAGGTTTAACATTTGCCGCACCAAAACTAGTGTTGCCCTGTGTCATCAAAAAAAAAATATACTTCAACAAAAATTTCCGTTGTGTTTATTATCAAAAAACGTTATCAAAAAAATTTCGTTCCGTTGATTATCAAAAACCAAATATCAATATTATTTTTGTTTCAATATTCCTCTCTTATAAATAAAAAAATTTGGAATATACATAGTTAAAAACTTTATTAATAAAAATTAAAATAGCTTTCCAAAAAGGTTTATAAATTCAAAAATGTATGAAAACGTAAATTTTTAAAGCTTTTTAAATCAATTTTATTTTTTATGAATAAGGCCATTAGTATATAACTTGCTTACAAGAGAAAATAAATTTTTTATTCACTTTTATTTTTGATAATTAACAAAACAAAATTTTTCTTGATAACAATTTTTGTTATTCAACTCAACGAAAATTTTTTTTATATATTTTTTTTGATAATCAAAGTAAAGAATTTTTTTTGCTGAACACTTAACGTTAACATTATTGATATATAAAACAAAAACAAATTTTTTTTTGTTTTACTGCTAAAAATAACACTATTTTGCAGCCCTGGTGGGAAATCGAATTTGAATATTCAATATCCAATGAATAGAACTTTAATTTGCCATGCCATCATGAATCTGTTGCTTTATGTGTTAGGGATCTTGTAGAGATACTCGGCCTGATGTATAAACACAGAGCTTGGGCTAAGCCATGATTTTAAGTATTCTTGAGCTTGAACTCACTTCACCAGGTGCAAAAATTTAGTCTGAACTTAAGCTCACTTTTTATACATGAGGCCCACTGCACTATGGTCCCAATGCCCGTTTTTGTGGCCAAAATTATAATTGTACATGTGTTAAAAACACTCCTTTTTTGATGCCATATTTTAGACAATACTGTAAAACATGGGATGGCTAACTTTGTTTTTGTAAAAAGCCGTTATGTAATAAACAAGCAGCAGTCAAAGTCTACTTATTTTTGTACAATTAAAAATTCGATTGAGTGTGACATATAAAGCGTAAATTTTAATTGCTGTTGTTATTGGAACACATTCTAAAAAAAAGTTGTTATGAAAACTAAAGCTGCGAGTGAGTAGATATTAAAAATGTGTGATAACAAACTATTTCGATTTTGTTTTGGTGATCAAATTTCATTCCCTTTGCTACCTGTTAAATAATTAGATTTTTCTTAATTTTACATAAGCCTAAGACATTTTGGCGACGGTTTGGTTAAAATACAGTTATTCAAGGATGAAAGTATTATATCATGTGATCTTACGTCACCATATTTTGTGTTGCTATCTCTCGTTGCTGCTTCACTTAACTTTTTAGTAGACAAGTTAAGAAATTCAGACTTTTCAGGTTTTAAAATGCATAAGCACAATTTGGCAATATTTTTCAAAAATAGCCACTATATAAATAGCTTTTATAACTGACATCTTTTTTTATTCTCATTTTTATCTTGATTAGTATTATCACACAAAAATAAATAAAACATTATCACCAATTGTGGGCAATAAAACATTTAGATACAATTTGAGAGCCACTGTATGCGTCTTCCTGCATTTGCATGCATACATATAAATACTCATACATATAGAAATATACATGTCCAAAAAGTTTATGTGGCTTGAAGATCACTATTTACTTTTTCTCAGCATTGCCTCCCCTTTCTCCAATTTATCATCTTGCTTCTGTTGCAAACGCCCAGCTCTTGTCTCATTTCATTGGACTTTTTCTAGTTGGATGCGAATAGTCGTTGTTTGTTATCTTAAACTACAACGGCTCATCATTCTCTCACAATTTCTACATACATATAATAGCCACTCTCCAGTCTACTTATCTTTATTCCTCATCCGCCTTTTTCATGTCGTCATTGTTTCGCTTGCACAAACGTTCCCATGTAAGGTTGAAATCTCGATTCCGAGTCCCATTCTCATTCTCATTCTCACCATCAACGTGAAACTCTGCTACCATTTTAATGCCAAGATTTCAAGTTCTTGTTCTTCTTCTTCACACAAGTGCTCATTCGCCGGTAGTTTTTCTTTCTTATGTTTTCTTGTTATTGTTTGTTTGTTTGCGTACTGAGATGTTCGCCGTACCTGTAGCTATCATCTTCTTCTTCCATTCTACCACTACTACTACTATTATTTTGTATGTAAACTACTCTTGGGATCATCGCTCACGAAAAATGGTACAGTCGCGCGCCATTTCACGAATTTTCCTAAATGCTGATCCACTGTTGTTTCTTATTATTATTCCTTTTTCTTTCTCTTCCTCCACTTTCCGCATCTTGTTTTTGTTTAGACCTGACTTAAACCGTGCCAGTGACTTTGTGATGCTGCATTTGCTGCTGGAGATTTTTACTACATGCTAGGGATGTCGATAGCTGTTTTGTGTGTAGCTTTGCTTTTTATTTTTTTTCTTGTGTTCAGTTTTCTGGTATTGTTGTTATTGTTGTTAGTACCAAAGGTGTTTGTGGGGTTAGCTGAAGTGTGTCTTATTCGATATTTATGAGATTTTCCTTTTATTGTGCTTTGTTTCTGTTTTAGTGTTTTTTTTTATCTGATTCTGGTTAGGGGAAAGTGGTGGCTAGGTACACACACATTCATTTACGTTTTAATATTTTGTTTATATCTAGGGTTTCGTATATGTAATGCGATTTGGCTGTTGTTTTCTAAACTATGATTTATTATAGGAAAAATCATTGATTTAAGACTTCGTTTATTAAAGAATTTTGAGTTGAATATTTCCGAATTTTATGAGATGAAAAAAAAACAAGAGCTATTTTAAACTTGCCAAGCTCTACATGACTGGGAGCGTCTACAATACGATATGTACTTTACAAAAATAGGCTTCTGATGAGGATATTTAAGGTGTCAAATTAATAAAAGTGTTTACGCTGGTACTTTTATTTCAATAATATTTCTAATAATATATACGACTCCAATATACGTACTTATGTATTTACATACACCCGGAAAATACCTTAGTCGATAGAAGAGGTACGAAAAATAGGCCATGACGAATGTCGGTTGAATGCAATACTTGACAATCACTAAGTCACTAAATTAATATTAACGTGGTTGATCGAAAAATCGAATCGGTATAGTTTGAATTTTTGCAAAAGACGAGAAGCGATGGCAGGAAGCGGTAGTGCTCTCAACTCGTCCTAGCTCTGAAAGTTTCGAAGTTGATTAAAGTTATTAAAATATGTATTAGTACCAAAATTTGGCACTCATTATTTTATTAGAATAAATAAAAGTAGTGAAAAATATTTCGCATCACAAAGTTAGTACAAAAGTTGTGTTCAAAAATTCCATATCTGAAAGATTTGTTTTCAAAATTAATTACTTTACTTCAAACTAATTCAACCAAATAAATTTTCGACTACTAAAATCTAGAATTTTTGAGAAAGTTAGTTATTGTTAATATATACTTTATATATTTACCACATGCATTAATGTGTATGCACATTTAAAAAAAATTTTAGTACACATTTCATAGTATCAACCGTTAAGCGATTTTAAAATTAACTGCTCCTTTTTATATAAATAATTTAAAAAATTAAAATTTTTTTTTTAATTTTTAACTTGTTCTTATACACATATTTTTCTAATAACCATAAATTACTTTTTAGTGCTAAAATTCAACATAAAGTTTAACTACTAAAAATTGCAGACACAATTTAGTACTAAGAAGTGTTTAAGTACCAAATTCTCTTAACTATTTACTTTGCAACTTTTTATTTTTATCTTTAAATCTATTATACTAAGAAAATTTTTTGCTTTTAATATATACATATTTTATATTTTTACCAGATTAATAAGTATGTATACACTTCTTGAAAAAATTAGTATTATAATTTTAGAACACAAGCGTTTGGAGCTTTAAAAATTAATTGCTCTTTTTTAGAAAAAGTGCCTAAAAATATTTTAGTACTAAAATCTACTACTTTTCTATTTTTATTTTTAACTGGTCCTCGTGCCTATATTTTTTCAATATAAATGAATTTTTCAATACTGAAATCCACTTTAAATACTAATAACCAAAAAGTTTTCACAAAAAATTTAGTTAGTACTAAATTTTATTAAGTATTTTTTATCTCTAAAACCGATTTTTTAATAAGTCATACACATTTTTAGTACTAAAACATTTTCTTTTTTTCTTTTTAATTTATACTATTCTATTGTAGTATAAAGTACTCTTTCGGTACTAAACTCTATTATAAATTCTAATAACTAACAGTTTTCATTAACAATTTAGTGCTTAGGAGTATGTTAGTACTAATACCTAATAAAATTCATTGTGGTTTTTTTACAATTATACAAAACGTTTAATGCCAAAGGATATGTGCTTAAAATTGGTCCTGTTTTAAGATAAATTATTTAGAAAAAATTTAGTACTAAAATCTAGTACTTTTATATATTTAGTTAAACGTATACATTTTCTAACATATATTGCTTTTTAAATAATAAAATGTATTATAAAATTTAAAATCTAAACATTTTATAAAAAAATTTAGTACTAATTTCAATTTATCTAAAACACAATACAAAGATTTTTATAAAATTTAACTTTTTTGAATATAATGTCTACATTTATAAGTATACACATTTAAGAAATTCATGCGATTACTAAAATAAAATTTTTTAGTACTCAAGTTAATAAAAAGATTCTCATTTTGAAATACTATATACGTATTTATTTTTTTTTAATAAAACTCATCCAAAACTAATTTATATAAGTCAAAATTGTAGTACAAAAATTTGTCAGACTGTTTCTAATTGTAAAAATATATAAAAAAGATAAGTTGTTTATCTACGTACACATCTCATATCGAAAGCAGATTCATCAATTGAATACAACAATCGGACAGTCACGCGACACTTCTTTTTTTAAACGCGAAAAAATTTACTACCTGTTTAGAAATTCAAAACTTTAGCACCTTTCACACATTTTCCCACATACCGTGGCGATAGCAACCAGCAGGATAGTTAAAGTTAACAAATTTCCTGCAAAGCGGCGCTAGATTCAAGCAAGAGCTCAGATGAGAGCAATAAAAGAGTTTATGTTGCGAAACAACCAACCAAACAACCCCTAAGTATGGAAAAGCAACAAATGTGGCAGCAACGCGTGTAGTTTTTCATTCAAATAGACATGTAATTATGTCCGCAGCCGCAGCCATTTAATTAACATATTTAGCACTTAATTCATCATCGAGCACAATTAAGCTTCGAGTTGCACCTTTTTTTCTATTTTTAATTTTGTTTACTGCGAGATTATTATTTTATCATTTCCCTTGCTTGTACGTTTGCACCAGCAGATAAACAATTTTTATGAGCGCTGAAATTTCAAGAAAACTCATTAATCACAAATGAGATGCAATGACATTTCTATTTCTGCTTTAAAAATTATCAGTGGGAAATTTATGCGAAAGCGCAGTGAAAATGCAGAACATTCAGTTACCAATTGCACGCATGCGCATTAGAAGCAATACTTGTCAGAGTAGTAGGTAGTGCAAGCAAGCGCATATGTTTGTTTGCATGTAACGGCGGCCACTTGTGCACGTGAAAAGCGGCTATTGTAGTTGTGAGCGGAAATGAGTAGGCGTATGGCGCGTCTGCGCAGACAATTGGCCAGTCGAGGTCCTTTGGAATTTCCTATTTATTTGCTGAATGACTTTTGCCAGTCATTGTAGTCAGCGACCTTTGGCGCGATAAAGTACTTAGACTAGACAGGCTAGTCACCATTTAGATTGGACAGTTAGTCATTCGGAATTTTCATTAGAAACGCCTGGCGTAACGCGCGCGCTATCAGTAAAATAGTAAAATACCGGGAAAGTGGTAGTTAAATAGTAATTTCCCTTATCTTGTTTAAAGGAATGCAATTTTTATGGTGTTTTCCATATGTGAGTTATGGTTGTTGCACATAAATTGGCTGTGGGTATTTTTGCTTATGACTTAGGCGAAGGCATGTGCTAAACAGGCGGAGCAGTTAAGGTTTTTCATGTGATAGGGAGATGGAAATTTTGGGAATTGTCTGTTGGGAAACTTTTTTTTGGAATTGGTCAACAGCGATTGGAAGTCGGTGGCGGAAGTGAAATTTACTTGCTACTTTATGGCAGAAATACACTCGGAGGTTTGCCATTACCTGCGAGGGGCGTCCGCTCTTAAGAAAAAACCTTTTTTCTATAACTTTTTTTTTATGATAATGCTCGGACCCGGGCTTGAACCCAGGCCCACGGAGTGATAGTGCGCACCACTACACCACAGCGGCCGCGATTGGAGTGAAGGAAATCCACGAAAATCTCACGAGGCATGATACAACTACAAAAAATTCCTGTTTGGTGTGCTTAATGGGCTGGTGGAATCATTTTTCCATACATATGTGGGAATGGGATTAAGGGGAACGGATTAAGGTACAGATTGCAACCCTGCAACCAAACAGGAATGCGACCCTGCAGCTAAACACAAGACTGGACGAAACTTAACCAACGCCGACACTAAAACGGGACTTTGAAATAACTGACGAGAAAAGCAAACGGACAGTTGAAAACGGACATTTAAGAAGAGCGGACGCTCACAGACAACGCGCATGTATTGTAGCGAAACTTTACCTTAATATAAGCAAACACTATACTTAAATAATATAAGCAATTCTTTTAATAAATAAATAGACTAAAACATTAAAATTGCGTGTGTATTACTTCAATCCGATAGTACACCACACATATTTTAAACTGATAATGTTACCGTCCACGGCAAGCGCTAAAGAGCTATGATTGCCTACTATTTCGCGCCCCAATTGAGTGGAAGTTGAACTGGAGAAATATGATGTTTCCTCTTCTACAAAAAATCTTGCCTTGATCTATAGAAGGAAATATTTAGTAAAGGCATTATTTCCGAAAATGTGTAAGTTGATTGGCCACCAAGATAGAGCGATT
>JAPVRG010231034.1:0-15655 GCA_029783565.1 Rhagoletis cerasi | reverse complement strand
CAAACACTAACATATGTGTAAGCGCCAATCTATTATTATTATTATTATTATTATTATTATTATTATTATTATTATTATTATTATTATTATTATTATTATTATTATTATTATTATTATTATAATTATTATTATTTTTTTTTTAATGAGGAAATTATTATTATTATAATTATTATTATTTTTTTTTTTAATGAGGAAAAAAATGTGTAATACAAGTTGAATTTAATAATTTAATGTTCATCATACGCCCTGTCACACCAATTAAAAAATGTTCTACAATTGCAATCCTTCAGGACATACACAAATTATTCTACTAGAAAACATATCATTTTGCAGTCTTGTAATACACCCTTACAAATGCCATTTATTCTTTCCATTAATTACTTTTTTCGATGTCCTTGCGAGAAATCCTTTCGTCCTATTAAAAATTTAAAGATGCAGATTTACTAGAAATGCGTTCAAATATGGGAAACATTTCGAATTTATTGCATTAGTATGGCTATATAACTTCACATCATGTTATTTAGGCTAAAAAGCAAAAATATAGAGGGTATGCATATCAAAATTTGCAAACAAGTTTTTTTCATATATTCTTGGGACAGTCTAATGTACATACAATATTTCATTCGCACTGGTATTTACATACATTCGCATGGCTTTACTCACTTTGTTTGTTAAAACTTTGTTAATTTATTGATATTTGAAATATATAAAAAGAGATCAAATAGGCGTTAAAAAATATGTTAATAAAAATTTGTAAAACGAAAATTATTCTACAAAATTTTCTCAACTTAAAAAGTTCAGTTAAATAAATATTTAAAAAACAAATAAAATTGTTAACCATTACAATATACCTCACACACACACTAGGCGAATATGCTCATATTCAAGGCGTAGCTATAGTTTGAAATCATAGATAAACTCAATATTTTTCAGCATAACAATAAAAATATACATGAGTTTTTATGTACATATCGTTGGTCCTCTGCAATAACGGCACAACTCAAAAGTAAAAAAAAACCTTTTCTACTGAACGGTGTCACATATCCCTTATCCTTGACGTTATTTCCGCTGATCCCGTTTCACCTCACCTTTCCTGTCGGTCAACATCTCAAGTTCTTCGCACACATATTTTGGCCTCTCTTTATTACGGAAAATACGTCTCGCTTTCCTTTTCGTTCCCCCATATGTAGCTCGCGTTGCGTTTACTTGCAGCGTGGTGAAATCACCACAGTTGCGGCGGAGGTTCGTCATAACGCATGAAAAAACTGATTTTAAACGCATTAAAATTAAATATACTAAGGGCCGTTTTCTCATGTAGCTTTTAAAATTTATCTGTCTTTCAAACACAAATTTTGTTCTGAAAAATGTATTCAAAGGTCAGATAAATTTTAAAAGCTACTTGAAAAAACGACACTAATGTCCAGTTTCATCAATCCATTTTAAAATTTATTAGAACATATTAACATTTGAAAAAGCAAAATTTTGTAACAAAATTTGAAATTTATTGGCGAAACCGGGCATAAATCAGTAAAGTTTTATTTAAATTTTTCTTTCAAAAATATCAGAATTACAGCATATTACATGTTTTTTGAAATTATCAATCAAAGCTGACCTCTGGTCATTTAATTTTTTTTATTATTTTTAATTGTTTGATCATTTTTATTTATTTGATTGTTTTTAATAATTTGATTGTTTTTAATTATTTTAGTATTTTTAATTATATGATTATTTTTAATTAATTTTCCAAATAGATGGAGCTTTGTTTGGCAGGCAAATTTTCATAAGTTTGTGTTAAATAACTGAAACCAATTTCACTGTACGAGTAAATACTAATTAAGAAGTATATTGAATGAAGAATGTATACTGACGAAAGTGTGGAATTTTCCTAAGTTTTACACCAAATTGGGAACTCTGATGTATGTATAGTACGCGGTTTTGTTGTAGTATGGACAATACTTTAATAAAAAATTAGAAAATACAATAAAGTGCTGTTATCCTTGTGCATTTCTCATGTTACTGTATTGATTCTCGTCATATGTATATTAACTGCGTTGCAATGTATTATGCACAAGTTGAAATAAATCATAAAATTTAAAACAAAAACCAAAAATAATTTCAAATAATCAAATTATTATATTAATCATGCAATTAAAAAAGTTCAAAAATAGTTGAAAATAATTAGAAATAACAAAATAATCATGTAATTAAAATTAATTAATTAATTAATTAATTTCATTTTTGAAATTGATTAATTATTAATCATGTATTATTCACAAGTTGAAATAAATCATAAAATTTAAAACAAAAACCAAAAATAATTTCAAATAATCAATTTATTATATTAATCTTATAATTAAAAAATCTAAATTAATTGAAAATAATCAAATTATTATATTAATCATGCAATTAAAAAAGTTCAAAAATAATTGAAAATAATTAGAAATAACAAAATAATCATGTAATTAAAATTAATTAATTAATTTCTCTTTTGAAATTGATTAATTATTAATCATTAAAAAGGTTCAAATAATGGCATTTAATCATTAAACGGTTACCCAATTAAAACGTGCTTTAATTATTAATCATTTTTTCCGAAAATGTACGATATTTTTGCCAAATTTGAAAAAAATATGCACATACTCGTGTGTCTAATATATGAAAAAAACCAACCAAAAACTGCCGGATATATGTTAAATAAGCATTCTCAAACTTTTGCTCAGAATTTATAGCAATTGGTTTGTCATACGCTCAAATATAATAAACAAAACTTACTACATAAATAGTTTATTTCTACATATGTATGTGTATGAAAAAAAAAATTCACATAAACGCATCAAACAAAATAAAAATAAACTGAAAATATTTATTAAAAAACATACTAATCTGGCAATCGTTTTTAGAGGAATAAATCCTCTACTAGGCTGCACTGAACACTTCGCGGCTTGGCTCCTGCACATACAGCTTTGGCGTTGCGTTGGTGTTGCGTTGGTGTTGCGTTGGTGTTGCGTTGGTGTTGGCGTCGCTTTGACAGCTGTAGGTCCTTCCCCTTTGTGTGACAACATCAAGGCTCACGCCACAAATCGGAGGAGAAGCTCGGCCAAACACTGACATATGTGTAAGCGCCAATCTAAAAAAAAAAAAAATTAGACAATGTTCAAACAGGCACCTAATTGGCAATTAAGAACCTTTTCAGAAATTAAAGCCGTAATTCTTACCCAATTTACCATACAAAATTAATACTTAATTGGCAATCAATTTGTGTCTGATTCTCTTATGCAACCCTGTGTTCTATGTTTATTTTTGATTTCCTGGTATGTGTATTGAATAAATAACATCAGCGAGGTTTTTGTATTGAATAAATAACCACCAAATTGTACCCGATTCGCGGAAACATTATACCTTAAATGTTCCTAAAAAATAAATATGTATGTTCATATATATATAGTTGAAAAAATCAGAGGATAATCTCTCCCTTCGATAGCATATCAAGTTTTAGACTCACATGAAGCAAATTTGGCTATAAAAAGACAGAATATTTCGAGCAGTGTTTTAGGAAAGGTGAATCACTTTCCTCCAAGTTCTTCGATTTGACGTTTTGAAAAGAAATATTCTCTGTCTATCTGGCGCAATCAACACCAGTTACGTTACTTTGACCACCCTTTTGTATCATTTATATGCCCCTTCACAAAGAGAGGCTATTGGACAAGTTACCCACACCAGAAAATGCGCTGAAATATCAATAAAAATAAGAAAAGATTTCCTGAAAGATTATTTGGCTACGTTCCAAATTTACCTAAAATGGTGTGCATGTACCGAATGTACTTTCAAATTAAGGAAAGGTACGATTGCACCATCTTTTCCATCACTGTAGCTAAAGGAATGGAGCAGCTGACTATGTGTGAACACCCAAAAACGTTGCCTCAATTAAAAAGTTAATTGCCTCAGCTAATTGGCATGTTTGAACATAGTCTTATACTTTTTTTGGACTCCAAAAATGGATACTGATGTTTTTTCCAAACTACGAAAATATACTTTTGTTGCTATCTAAATTTTTTAATGCACAGAAGTAGTGTAAATTTATCAGTCGTTGATACAAAACGATATTTGCTAACAGGGAATCGTTCATGGAAACACGTTATAAAAATTCGTATATATGAGGACACGACATTTTGACCAGTTTTGAATATTTATAACTTTCTTATAGAAGTCTAGTTTGTTATATAATACTTAACAACCCTATAAATCCACATTTCAAACTTTGTAAAGAAATTCAAGAAATTTTCACAACATCAAACTTTCTATTCATACCTTTCAGAAATAATCCAAGTATGCAGTTTAGTAGCCCATTAAATTCTAGTACAATAAAGTGCAACTTTTAAGAGGCTAAAACTTCGCGTGATTTTTGATAATTTTTTTGGCGACTGTGTTATTACTGTCTTCCATGCAATAAAAGTTGTCGAACAAAGTAACTTTGTATGGAAACAAATGCGTGACACCATCAGCAAAAAAAAAAAAAAAATCAAAAATCAACGGTATTTTGTAGACACTTCAAACTAGAAAATTTTCGTTTTGCAGCTTTGTTCAATTTTTCCATTTTTTTTACAAAGTTAGAAATTTTGATTAGCATGGCTTTTGTTAGACCATATCATTTCGTCGGGGGTGTACAACAGGTACACATAGTACCAGGAGTTCCTTTATTTTATTGAAAAACTGTTTCAAAAAATAAGTACTACTCGTACTGTAAAAAATGCTTTTTTTTTTTAATGAAGATACTGCGAAACGGAATTTTTTCGCAGTAATATACAGTTTTTTGTTCGAAAAGAGATACGAGCGTTACGTACGAGTAACATTAATCCTGTTCATATTTCAGGCAAAAAAATAGCCCACTCAACTTAGCTCAATAAATAAGGGCTTATAAGTGCAAAGTCAAAGGTCACATAAATTGCTCTTGTGCATTTTTCAGCCAAACTGTGAGGTGTATCATAAAAATAGACAAAAGTGTAGATCATGCAATTATCTATAAAATCTGTTATGACACTTTGGTTCCTAAGAATTACCATTTCTTAAATATAGCGATTAAAAATTTTAGTAATCAAAATTTTTATGAAGCTAAATTGATATGTACAATGGCTCTTTAGCAAAAAATTGGGTTTTCATAAAATTGTAGAAAAATGGGCGTGGCACTGCCCAATTCATCATGTATGTGTATCTCAAAAACTAGTTCACCGATCTCAACCAAATTTTGTATAAACACTGTCTTTGGCATCCTTAAAATATTTTATGAAATAAATAATGAAATTGAATAATAATTTAAGGACTTTGTCTAATTTTTTCAGCATTTCTTTTGAAACTAGTTTTATGGACGCAACGAGTTTTCCGGTAAAATCGTTACCGCTACCCATGCTAAAATTTACGCGTCTGAGGAATGTTTAATATTTAATAAAAAATTTGGAAACCCGTATTTTTGACAAAACTCATCTACATATACATGGGACAATCCGCGTCAACCGGATCAGAGCTGCGTCCAAAATTAGAAGCAACCAAAAAAATCGACCAAGGACTGATTTTTTAAAGCTAAGAACATCTACTTTCATATTCTGAATGCGCATTTGAAAAATCCAATATGGCGGCTTCAATATGGTGGCCGGAAGCCGGAGAAAAATCGAATGAATAGCAATAAAAGCTTGTAAAATTAGAAATTTACAAACAATCGGGTCAGTTTTCGGCGTAAATTATAGCTGATGGGTGCCCTTAAAAAGCTGGAGTTAGGTTGACATAATCCCACATGGCCGATTCAATATGGCGGTGAACAATTTAATATGGTAGCCGAATTTTTGAAAACCAACCGATTCACACCAAATTTGATCTAAGATGGTTTTTGGGGTCGCTAATCTGAGGACAGATTTGAAAAATTCAAAATGGTGGATCCAAAATGGCGGACGAAATTTTAGAAAATCTATCAATTTTCACCAAATTTGTTATACAGGAGATGGGGATGCTAATTACAAAGTTTTTTTTTTTTTTTTTGGATGCACCATTTTGAATTTTTCAAATCTGACCTCAGATTCGTTATCAACGATCCAAAAAACCCTCGTAGGTCAAATTTGGGGCGAATCGGATGATTTTCAAAAATTCGGCTACAATATTAAATTTTTCACCGCCATATTAAATCGGCCATGTGCGATTATGTCAACCTATAATTGTAGATTTTTAAGGGCGCCCATCAGCTACAATTTACGCAGAAAACTGACCCGATTGGCTGTAAATTTTTATTTTTATAAGGCTTTATTGCTATTCATTCGATTTTTCTCCGGCTTCCGGATGCTCTAAGCTTTAAAATCAGTCCTTGGTCGATGTTTTTGGTTGCTTCTAATTTTGGACGCAGCTCTGATCCGGTTGACGCGAATTGTCCCACATACATTTGCAAGAATGTTTTCAGACGCTTCCAACTCGAAAATTAATGTTCTGCAGTATGTACATATGTATATATGTACATGCAGTAACAGGCTTGTTTCATAAACTTTTAGTATGGAGAAAATGTTTGGGAAAAGTTGTTGATTATATTCATTTAGAGATTCGAACGCTGTTATGGACATCTAGATCTTCTTCATTCCATTTCTTTTTCTATAAAAAAAATTCCGAAACAACATTTCCTGTGTCGATGTATGTTTAGGCGTTAAGTAATATAAACATATACGAGGGTAACCCTAAAAGTATCAGGCGTTTTTTTTGATGCCACACTATGATTTTCGAAAATTTAACATTTATCAAGATATAGCTAAAGGCATAAACACTTTGACTGCGTCACGATTTCGCCTTAAAGCCAGCTTCTTAAACATTTTGAAGTCGTCAGCGACATAGCAAGAATATGTGATTAATTTTGCGACAACTATTGCGAAAATTATCGATTGTTTTTACATTTAATACAGCAGCATAGTTATTTTATGCCTTTTCTTGGTTAAATAACATTAGACTTGTCAAAGCCTTGAAAATTTTTACATTTCATATTTCATTGGCAGCACTACATGTACTCATTGTCGCCGGCAAAATTAGAGATAGATTTAATTTGGCGACGTCGAAAATTGCAACCTCGCAGCCAAGACGTTGTGCTGTCGTCAAAATAATTGTGTCCATAAGAAAGTATGTTCTCAAAGAAATAAGTTTTGTGAAAAAATGGAAATTTCTCGTGAAAATTTTCGTGCGATGATTTTTAAGGACTTTAAGTGCGGCTCCAACAAAAAGCATTGATTATGACTGGTTTGCAGAATTTAAGCGTGAACGCGCCAGTTTCAGTATATAATACCGTGAAGGTCGTCCATCAACTGCTATTGTTGCGGCAAACACGGATGCTGTGCGCGAAATGATTCGGATGGAGCGGCATGTGACATACCGGGAAATAGAGACATTCCTGCACAATGGAAAAAGTCAAATACAAACGATTTTGTAAGAGCATTTAATAGTAAAGGAAGTCGGCAGTCGTTGGATTCCACAAAATTTTTTCGATTTTCACGTATGAGAATTAATAGTGAAGCAAATCTGCTGTTCATTCGAAGCTACTTGGCGAAATTCTTATCTCTCAATGTTGTTTATTTCAAAAAGTGACCGTCTATAATGGTCGTTCGCGGATACTTTCAGGGTTACCCTCGTATGATCTTTTGAGCATATAAAGCATATAAAGGGAAGAAACTATGCTAATTTTGTTATTGTGAGTTTGTGCTTAAACAAATTTTTCCTCAAGCGCCTCAATAATCGGGATAGTATTATCTTTAAATCTAACTAAACCAATATACTAAGTGCATCACACTTTTGATTTCTGTAATATGAAAACTTATTTTTTATATATAATATGTTTTAGTACTCATTCAATTCAAAAAGTTATCTTTCGGTAACTATTAAGACGAATTTATTGTTCTTACATAGAATGTACGTAATACAAGCTTCCAGGCAATTAATGTACAATTCTGTAAAAAGTGAGTAAGTTTCAGGTTGCACATAAATGCGAACATTAAATTGCTAACCTTTTCAATTTCAAATCTTATTTGTTTCATTTCTGTAAGCTTTCTCCTGGAGTAGCAAGCGGTATGAAAGCTAACTTTAGATTTTCAAATCAAAATAATCTGCCTGCGCAATTCACCACATTTCTATATGTACGAGTATGTATGTATCAGTAAGTTTGCCGATCTGCCAAAAGTAAATTAGAAACAACTACTCGGCTATACTTTACTGCCATAGACAATATTCTTTTTATTAGGAGCGCAACTGCTTATTGCCAATATCTTAAAAAGTTATCCCTTTCGCATTAAGTCAGATATTCAAAGTAGGATTAAAAGTAAAAGCTAATTACATACTTTACCACAGCCTTCTTAATTCTCTTATGGGAGATACAGCCCTGCATGCAAGCATATGTATGTATATAAATTTAAAAATGCGTTACAAAAAAAAAAATGTAAAAAAAATCTTAGTTCATTCACATATTAACAACCAGCATGAAGTTCGAGGTTACTGCCACCTTGTAACCTCATTTTACATCAAAAATCAGTTAGCGTAAATTCCCAAAGGATTTTGTATGAAACTTATTCCAATGAAAAGCGTAATCCTTCTGCTCCTGTATACAAGTAGACTTACGGTAGCAAGAGAGGAACAATTCAAAGAACAGCTGTAGGATGGATGACTGGCGGGCAGGGTTGGCAGTTCACGAAACCGACTGCGTAGCAAAAGCCCAGAAAAATCGTAGCAAAAAAAAAAAAATCGTAGCAAAAGATACAAACGGGTTATTATTTTAGTTTAAAAAAAAATATAACAACGAAATTTCAATATCATTTATACTTTTATAAGTAATATATAAATTATCTTTGAATTCTATTATATTTGTATATTTTACAGTGGTGTTTCCAAATACCGAACTATTAGAACTAAGCACTTTTTGCAGCTTACGTCAATACTTTCGTCAATTATAAGTGAAAATTTACTTTTTTTTGAGAATGTTGACAATTAATTTTTACGGAAAATTGCAATAAGGCGAACTGAAACTTTTGCCTCTGTTGAGCCGCATTTTGTCTCTATGAATCCATCGTGAAAAAAGGCAATTAGTTCGACACGCTTATCTGTAAATTTGACCTGTTGTGCCCATTTATGGTGCAGATGTTGTTGCTGAGACTCTTCTTGGATAGTTTGCAGTAAGAGTTTCCACTTATATCTTGAAGCCATGTTTACATTATTTTTAAATAGTGATTTACAAATTGTTGTGCTCACAAATTGAATGAAATAAAAAGCGTAGTAAATACCGGATAAAGCGTAGTGGGGTAGCAAATTTTAAATTTTTTTAAAAATTGTAGCAAATTTACTACGATCGTAGCAAAGTGTCAACGCTGCTGGCGGGCCATATGTGGTTCGCGTACCCGCATAATTACAAAACTATACTTCAAAAATTGTAGTTTATTTTGATGTTATTTGTAGTTGGGTATACATACATAAATAAATATTCGACGACGACTATGTTTTGGGCAAGGCGAATTAATATAAGGTGATAGCAGGAGTACAAAAACAAAAAATTACATGTATTTTGTTTTTGCTTTGGCGGCGTAAACTGTCAAAAGCTATAAGAGTGTGTGTTGAAATGCAAACGAAATTTTTCAATTTGACATTAGAAGCCGTGCGGCGAAACACAAACACAAAATCAGCTGATCTAATAACACCACCTTATATAAATTCGCCTTGGTTTTGGGTATGAGAATTTAAAGCTGTTCAAACAAATCTTGAAAATTCAATTTTTACGGCCAACTTTTTTTCTGGTACGGCCCACTATTGTTAAAATGCGCACAAAACAAGAACTAAATGCCTAATGGATTAATATTTAAATACATATGTACTTCTTATCAGGAAAATATGTAAATTACTTACAAGCAAAATGTATTTAACAAAGTGTGATTGAATTTGACATTGCTCTCAGAAGAACCATCCTATAAAGTCAAATTGAAAAATTTTTTTATGAATTTTCAATCGCTTGTTTATATTTTTTTAGCATAATAGTACCTTAAAAGAGAGCCTACCTGAGTTGTCAATCAAACCTTGTTTAATACACATTGCTTACAAGTATTTTTAATATTTTATTCAACATTTTTATGATTTTACGCAAATTTACAAAGAATCGTGTCAAACGATAACATTCGTTTGGTTTGACATCACTTTCAGCAAAAATGAATATTGCTAGTGCAGCACGAGTAAAAGTATGTTCACATTTCAAAATAAAATACTTAATTTCGTTAATACATGCAATCTCTTCATCTGCCATCTCTTTCACAATATGTCAATTTTGCGCACACCTCGTAGGTCGTTAATCCTAGATCGCCAAATATCTATAAGGAGACTTTCACTACCATCTCGCCATAGATTTCTTTTTTTATATTGTTTTTTTTCCCATTTTTTATTTAACAAACACAAACAATTTAGCAAAAACGTCAAAACACAATGGCATATCAGTTATGGGACAATACGTTTATTGATTATTATCGATACAATTTAGAGCAGACACTGATCTGTTCTTGATTTGGTTCTTGGTTTATGCTAAACTAAGTATTTCCATCTTAATTTACTGACAGATTTTACAAGGCGAAATTATTTAGATTGAGCTTAATTTATTTATAATTTATTAAGATTGGGCTATAAATCACGCCAATGAGAACATAGTTTAGCGATTTACGTTCTTTAGTTTTTAGGCGTTTACAGGGAAAGCGGACTTCCCCGTCCTCATTTTGACAACAAAATTCAATCGTAGATACCCACATGCATTTTTACCATTTGACTCTATTAAATCCTTGGTTTTTATGCTCGCAGAAATTCTATTTGATTTAGAAATACGTTTGTTATTACAGAAACCTCTGAAATCTATGCGATTTGTAATTGGTGCGATATACAAAATACTTTTCATGTAAGTACGACTTACATAAATGAGGATCAACACCCTGACCGAAATTTCGTTAATATTTAGTCGTATGTCGGCATGAAAACATATTTATATGCATAAACATGTATGCATACATACATATATACATATGTATATATGTACTTATGTACACATAATGTTTGGGAGAACGCATATGGACAACCATCTTTTCTGCTACATATTTTGCTATTCCCATTTAATTCACAGCTGGCCGGAAAGACGTCTGGCGCCAAAGCATGACTGGCTTAGCAGATTTCAGTGCAAAGACTGCGACAGGGCAAATACACATCCAGGCGGCCTGCGCCTAGTGTCATACATACATATTTATATATTGCTGCTTGCTGGAAGAACGCCATATTTTACAAAATTAAAAATTCGAGAAAAACGGCTTTAACCCTTTTAAGTCAGTTATTTCTCATTGCATACAAATAAATATAAGCTACATATCGAGGGCTTATATTCAATACCCTCTATCTGCAATTTTCCAACGATGTCACCCCCGACCCGCTAGGCCCCCTATAGGCCCCTAGAAAAATGGTCAGTAAAGATTGTTTCGAATGGCGTTTATGCTTCTTTCACAGCAATAGAAGCGCTGAAGCACAGAAAACTCTATCAATCACTTCGCCATCCACAATATTTTTGCGTTCAACTCTTTTCTGCGTAGGCGACCTTCGGCCGCTATTCAGGATTATAGCCCTTAATCTGCAAAATTCTCCTTTCTGTGTTGCCTTCACAATGGTAAATATCATTTCTTGTGCACATGAATATTCAAGCTATCCACAATATTGGATCTACGGCAAACACGTTATTTCTGTACAGAACTATGCGTGTGCATATAAACAAACTAAATTTTTTTTTATAGAACTC
Organism: Rhagoletis cerasi; assembly: GCA_029783565.1. Classification (NCBI taxonomy): domain Eukaryota; kingdom Metazoa; phylum Arthropoda; class Insecta; order Diptera; family Tephritidae; genus Rhagoletis; species Rhagoletis cerasi. The sequence continues at coordinate 3,846 of JAPVRG010231034.1, read as the reverse complement.
GTTAATAACACATAAAACGACTTTTAAACAAAATAGTTATCTATTGACTGTGAGTGAAACATTTTCAATTCGGTCCACGCAATTCGATACAGTAAGCGCAATTGGCTCGGAGGATAAAGGCCTAAATACTCAAAGAGAGGCGGTACTGGAAATGCGTTACACTGCGGTACAGAACTCATACAGAGTCGACATATCGTAAGCAGGGTTGTAATTTTTAGCTAGAGTTTACCAAATTTTTTTTTTACAACAATGTTCGTATATTAACAGGGACCGAAAATAAACGTTAAATTCAATATTTTTGTTTCAAGATCATTGCAAAATCGTGATTCTTCATATTTTTATTTTTTCGATAATTTTTAACAGCTGTAACGGACACAGCTTTTTTATGACCCATTTAAATCTTTTATGATCTAAAAAATTAAATCCTAAAATAACGATTATAAAACAGGGTGTTCCAGAAGTCGACATCAAGCCCGAAACGGGTGACAGGCCAGGATAAAGTGGCGTCACTCTCTGTCTCGCTCACACTTCGTAAAATGACTCTCTTCGTCTCACTCTAACTAGAATTACCTCCAAAGTTACGGCTTAAAAGAAAGTCTTGGGTACACTACAATCGTTTTAAGTAAAAAAGAAATGAATTTTCTATCAAGTGTCATACCATTTTGGAATCCTAATTAAATGCCCCAACTTTTAAAGTTACTTGCCAAACTAGTGAAGTACATTTTTGTTTAGTACAGTCATTTAAAACTGTAGAGAAAATTTAATTGGTCTCATCGTGTTCAGCGACCTCGAAAACATATATTTAGCCTATGAGCGCGTCAAACTCCCTTAAAATCTACCCTTGCCATCTTTTTGTATACGTTCCAAAATATTAGTAGCCAAGAACTGTACAAAACGGAGACTCGCGTCGGATTCATATTTGAATTTCGGAACCAGACTTGGTCAGTCTAATAAGTATGTTTACATACATATGTAAATTAAAAACCGAGTGTACGTAATAATTCGTCCCCAAAATTCGAAGTAACCATTATAAATATCCAATAAAATATTTTAAAAGAAGAGAAGTGCACTTCAAAACTGGAGTTTTTTTTTGTGAACCGTTATATCAAGTTTGTGTACAAGGAATATTTGATTTAGCAGGGCAACAATGTTTTTTGCTGCTCCGCACCTCGTCTGTTTGAGTCAGGGACCGAAAATAATCGTTGTTATGTAGGATTTTTATTTTAAAATCGTTGCGAAATCGTTTTTATTTTATCGTTTTATTTTATTTATATTTTCAAGATCATTTCATATAGTTATTTTATGATATTTATTTTTACGATCAAAAATAATCGTTATTCTTGGATTCTTATTTTTCTGTTCATTTTCAATCGTTATTTTATGATTTCTATTTTTTAGATCATAATTTTTTGATTTAACAGGCATATCTGCCAACTAAAATCAAAATGTTTGTTTTTCGTATTAAGACATTCTTCCACCAACGTGCAGGGATATGTCGATATCTATGTATGTGGAAATTTGTCGACTGTGAAAACAACAGGGGCGATGAAAATAAGCGGCGTAACTCTACTGACAGGCAAAAGCTGGGTGGCAGCGGATGTCCCGATACAGCAAGCAGTCCACTGGCAGCTAACGGCACACATACATATGTTCATACATACACATGTACATACATACATACAGCTATCACCGCTACCATGAATGGAATTTTCAGAAATAGGTGACGTTTCGTGACATGACTGACGCCAAACGACTAAGGCGCCAAGTCAACTCTTTTCAGCCTCAAATCAGCCATCATCTTCAACCACATGAAACAGACCTCCTTCCACATCACACAACTACAATTAAGTCCTAGCAGCTAGCAGCAGCAGCATGTGCAAGACCAACAACAACCACAACGACAAAAGCAAAAGGACAGAATGGTAAAACAGTAAAAAAAGAATAAAATTTGCCTCAGCGGCGAATGCAAAAACAGCAAAGGCAATAATAAAAAACAAATAACATCAACATTATTACCACCACAGTGACAACAGCTCCAGGAAGCAGGATCTATGCTATCTACCCCATCCTTTGAGCGTAGGAGGTGAATGAAAAACTTCGCTCCCAAAGGAGCATGATGAAGTGTAGCCTTGGAAATTCAAAGTATGTAAGAGAGATGTACATACATACATATGTATGTTGAGCGAAAAAGTGTCAGGGGTGGCAGCACCCCGCAAGTATAATCGGACGGTAATTGTACACCAATTTGGTTTATGAATATAAATTAACTCGAGTGCCAGCAACGGAGTTCAAAGATTATAAACATTATTATGTTATTATTATTGCCGGCGAGTATAAAGCCAAGGGCGGAGATCTGGTGGCAGTTTGAGTTGGTAACCACTCATCGGTGAACATGCCTGCCGGCAGGAAAATGAGACTCAAAAGTAGAGCTGCGTGCCAATGTGACGAGTTGTGTTAAACGGCAACAAGCAAATGACAAGCGTCAGACACCCAGCGGGTGAGAGGAAAACATTCACTTATTAGCATAAAATGTTGTGCTTGCACAAATTTATGTACATACGTACATATGCGTGTTTGCATCTGTTTGCATGGTAATGTGGACATATGTAATACAACTTGAATCAATCAGGAGAAAACGGAGATCCACATGCATATTTATGTATATATGGGCCATTTTGCATTAATGATGTTAGCCAAAAAAATGCCTTTACGGTATTACTTAATAAAACTACAGGCTTGCTTATAGTTTCAAAACTACGGTTTGTAAAAAAATTTATACCGAATTTAAGTTTTTTTTTTCATACTTACTTCAATGAACAAGCATATATGTAGGTAGTAGGGATATCTTTTTTACGTCCTGAAAATCCCGGAATTATTTGCAAAGAATCCCGGGATTTTCGGGATTTGCAATTAATAACGAAGCATATGAAATGGAGCATAATATTATTAAGTAGGACTAAATATTTCTGATTTATTTATAAATTGTATTTTAATCTTTTTTTTAAATTGTGGTACCAAATGGAACTTGAGTTTTGTTAGCAACTTACTATGAATTGTATTAGTTAAATATACATATGCAAACACTTTTTAGCAAATATGGACATATTTAAACGTTTTTTTTTTTCTTTTTAATATAAAAAGCAATACATACATACAATAACCAGTTTTGGCTATATTTTTTATTTATTTAATGGTTATTGTTTTTTTTATAAAAGTCTAAAAAATTATATAACAAGCATCGTATAGATCCACATTCCAAAATTTGTACAAAAATTTGTAAAATTCAACAAATCTTAGCAATTTCCCCAAATATTTCAAACTTTTTATTCAGAATTAAAAAAAAAACAAGTAAAGAAGTTCAAGGGCCGATTTCATAATAAAATTAAAGAATCTTTTAAATTTAACGGATGCTTTATTTTGCCGATCGATTTCATAAAGCAACTTTAAAGATAGGGGTGCCTTTAAGAGACACAGTAAATTTAAATGGCACTTTAACTAAAAGGAAACTTTTGCAAAAGGAACTTTAATGTTCCATTATGAAATCGGCCCTAAATTCGAGTGCAACCGAACATTAAATACCCGGCGCACGTATGAAACATCGTTTTTTTTCACTATGCTGAAACCTACCGTTAAGTGGTAAACAGGGGTGGGTTTTCCCCTTTTTCAAACACTGTCGATAATATGCTCAGTTAGACTTAAAGTATGTTTACATATAAATTAATCTCAATTAAAGCTCGTTCGTTAATCACCCCGTTTACACAGTCAAATCTCGGATAACTAGCCGTCAAATTTGTTGTGCTTGTTTTTTCACAACTTAAGGAAAAGTTTAATTTCTTCTCTGTGACA